>JAVYIG010003793.1:0-182365 GCA_035222895.1 Strongylocentrotus droebachiensis
GCTCGTTCTCTATTTCGTTCCCTATACTAAATATAAGGTTTATGTGAGAGGGGGGTATATGCGAGAGGGGAGGGCGGGGGGGCCATAGGTGAGAGAGGGGGGAAGAGAGATAGAAAATTGGACGTAACCTGTATACTGTATTTAAAAAAAAAAAGATATTTGTCTCTCCGATCACCCCCCCCCCCCCCCCAGCTCGATTTTTTTTCTTTAATTTGTCTCTGTTTTGTTTGATTATATCTTTTCGTTAAGGTATAATGTCCGATAACATCAGGGATATGTTTTAATAATTAATCTCAAGGAAGGGATGATACCGGCATACAAGCAAATGGCGGAATAGAAAGATGAAGATGGAAAACGACATAGACAGAGAGAGGGAGAGAGAGAGAGAGGGGGGGGGGAGATAGAAAGTTGGACGTATAGCCTGTACTGTTCTTATTATTATCATATTTTTCTGACTGACTTCCTGCCCCCCCCCCCCCCAGCTCAAATTTGTTCTTTCCATTTTGTTGTTTTGTTTTGTTAATATCTTTGGGCTAAAGTATAATATCCGACGTATAATAGTACCGTTTATATAGCATAATAAACATATTTTATATTAGTTTGATGCAACAGGGATTTACATTCATAGTTTTACTTTGTATAATTATTGTACAGACAGTAATGTTTTTCTCATTTCGACATTATCAGCCGCTCGTTCTCTATTTCGTTTCCTATAATAAATATAAGGTAGAATGTGTACATCATTAGGGATAACTGTTATATAGGATTTTCCGGCCAACTTGAAATTCGCGAGTTTGTCATTTAAATTAATTTGTCTCGCGTTCAAATTCGACGGTTTTAGTGCTGTTTGATATATCTTGGGTTTATATTCCTTTTTCTAGTTTTCAAATCTATGAAGTTTTCGTTGGAATCTATGTATGCTTCATTCAACTTAATGAATAGTGTGCTTCTTTCGCTATTTGGTCATTCAATTTGGGGCAACGATTTCTGACATCGTGAAGGTGTACTTTTAGCATTCGAATTCATTTGTAGCATTCAAATTAGCACTTTGAGCACTCAAATTGATGGTCAATATACATATCTCGTTTATTACACACTTTTTATAGCTCATTCTTCTCTTTCAAGATTGTTTCTGTCCATGTGTATTTCATCATATTTTTTTTCTTGCTTTTATACACTTTATATACTTTTAGATTTATCTGATATTCATCATCCTTTAAGTTTGATTGTTAAGAATGAAAAAAAAAACGACTTACATCGAGTGGCATCATGGACTTGATGGTCTCAATATTTTTGTAAATTTTCATGTAAGGAAGTTGTTTGTTTTGTGTTTCATCATCAATTTATCACAATTTCATTATGGAGGAAGGGTACAATATTGTGACTGGGGTAGGTATTTTGTATCCCCGAGGTATTTTTGTACTTTTCCGGGGTATATGAACATATCCGTGCAGAAAAGCCATATCATTTGATTTCGCCCCTTCTTTACATAATGTCTCACTACACCCATATGCATTGTCCTCAAAATTATTAAATGGAATAAGGCCATTACAAAAAATATACATGTTTAGCGTCCCCGCCCGCTTCCTTTTTGGGGGCCGCCTCCTATTTTTTTCTTGAATTTTTTTTTTTCAAGAAAAAAAACCATGAAAAACACTGCTAAAATGGATCTATATCTGATTTTAAAAAAATAAAATAAAAAATGTCGTAGGCCATCTTGAAAAATAGCCCGACTGTCAGGGAAAACGTACCGAGCGGCCATTTTGAGCGGCCATTTTGAAAGAAAAAGAAAAAAGGGCCTCCTCCTTCCTATTTTTCGAAAAAACAGGACGCTAAACATGTTTTTTTTTATTTGGCCTAACAGAAAAGACCCTAATGGCAAATTGAATGATAATTGGCATGGCAAAGCCGATCTGCGCTAACTTAAATGCAGAGTATATGAATTCAAATGACAAACTAGCGAATTTCGCCGGAAAATCCTATAATAATTAATCTCAAGGAAGAGATGCTGCCGGCGTACAAGCAAATGGCGGAATAGAAAACAGGAGGAAACTGAATTCAGATAAGGATTAAGAGTCGAGAACGGTACATCGAATCGTCTTCTTTCTCTTATAAATTAATGAAACGTCAAAGCTTCCGCGCTTCGCGCGGAAAGGGGGAAATCGAGTTCAAATTAAGGATTAAGAGTCGAGAACGTAACAACGAATCGTCTTCTTTCTCTAATAATTTAATGAAACGTCAAAGCTTCCGCGCTTCGAAAGAGGGGGACTGAATACAGATAAGGATTAAGGGTCGGGAAAGGTACAACGAATGAAATCCTGGTTACGCGCTTGGTAGAAAGTGACAGAGAGACAGAGAGGGGGGGGAGGAGAGAGAGAGAAAGAGGGAGAGAGAGAGAGAGAGAGAGAGAGAGAGGGGGGGGGGGGGGTCGGGAGAGATAGAAAGTTGGACGTAGTCCGTACTATATTTATTTATATATTTGTTTTTCCGATCATCCCCCCCCCCCAGCTCCGATCTCCCCCCCCCCTTTAGTCCGTCCTTTCTTTTAAATATATATCTTTTCGCTGAATTATAATGTCCGACATATAATAGTATTGTCAATATAGCATAATAAACATTTTTTATATCAATTTGATGCAACAGAGATTTAATTCAAAAGTTTTACTTTGTAAATATAATGATTGTACCGTAATATTCTTCGCATTTCGACATTATCACTTGCTCGTTTTCTATTTCGCTCACTATAATAAATATAAGGTATAATAAATTGTGTACATCATCATTATGTTATGATAATTTATCTCAAAGAAGGAATAGTGCCGTCAAACAAGCAAATGGCGGAACAACATTGGCAGATAGACAGAGAGACAGACATACAGAGAAAGCGACCGAGCGAGAGGTAGAGGGAGAGATAGAGAGACACACACACACACACACACACATAAATAGAGAGAAAAAGAGAGAGAAACAATCATTTCTTATAATCATCTATTTGTCTGTGAAATTTTATCTTATAACATATTCTTGTCCATTCCTTTATCGTGCATGATTGTTGTCTTTGAATGATTGTTTCAGATATTTATGAGTATGCCGGAACGTGATCCCATTAACAAATTTAAAAAACAGCAACGACAACTGCAAAAACAACAAGACCCCCTACCCCCCCCCCTAAAAAAAAAAACAGGGTCATACATGTAGTACATACAAGGATCAGTTCATTGTCATTCAATTATAGCCTCACCTTATATCCGCTCTTCTATTGTTAGAGTTGATAACGACCATGACAAGGACCCGTACCCTCCACAACTTTAATTGTCCTCTTACATAACTAAGCTGTAGGATCATGGGCCAAAGACAAAGACATAGCTCTTTTCGCATATTCTATCTAGGTCCCAAATACTTGCAGACATTTCTGTGTCGGTATTATTTGTATGTACTTATATAAACTATAATTGTCAAAACTTGGCAATATATTCATATAGCACCTTTACATAAACATGCTCAGAACGCTTTTTACATTAGTTAATAAAAACAAACTCATTATTTTGCTCTCCAAGCAATACTAACAAACTATTTCGTTTTCCCTATATCATCTTTTAAGAGAGCGAAAGAGAGAGAAAGAGAGAGAAAGAGAGAGAAAGATAGACAGATAGACAGATATATATATATATATATATAGAGAGAGAGAGAGAGAGAGAGAGAGAGAGAGAGAGAGAGAAAGTTGGGTGCATCGTATAGTCTGTACTGTATTATGCTATTTTGTCTCTCCTTTCACCCCCCCCCCCCCCCCCCCCCCCCGTTCTGGATTCTTCTTTAGTTTCATTTTATCATGTTTATATCTTTTCGATAAAGTATAATGTCCGACATATAATTATAACCGTCAATTTAGGCAGATAAACTATTTCATATTAACTTGATGCAACAGAGATTTAAATACAAATCTTTTACTATTTATATATTGTGTATTTTTCTCATAAAATTGAGTATCTAAATAAAAAGAGATGAAGAAGAAGAAGAGGGAGAAGACGAAGAAGGAGAAGAGGGAGAAGACGAAGAAGAACAACAAGAAGAACAAGAAGAACAAGAAGAAGAAGAACAAGAAGGGGGAATAAGAGTGAGAAGAAGAAAGAAAAGATGCGGAGGAGAAAGAAGAAGAACAAAACAAGAGAGACAGACTGGAGAGAAAGACAGACAGACATACAGAGAGAGAAAGACAGACAGACAGACAGAGAGAAAGAGAGAGAGAGAGAGGGAAAGATGGGCGCATCGGTATATAGTCTGTAGTGTATTTATTTATTATTATGCTATGTTGTCTCTGCTTTCACGGTGAGTATGATAGAGATGGGAGAGAGGGGGGAAGAGGGGGGGGGGGTCTTGGAACAAAAACTACTGTTTAATGCGCGGAGTTGGGCAAAGACAACGTTGAATCAGGGGCTTGTAATAACATACCCTGGTTGAATGTCCAAGATAAAATCATTAGAAGCCAGAGCAAATAACACTGAGTTCCTATAGGAAATATATTTATTCAGATGGTCATATCTCAGCCAATACTTCACATATTCAATCGTAATCACTATTGGGACATTATTTTTGATGCTCTTTCGGAAAATAAAGAAAAAAATGAGAAATTCAAAACATGAACAATTAAGGCTGCTGCTGTTGTTGTTGTTACTTTTTTTTACGGCGCTTTCATTTAAAAATCTCATATTTTGCGCCATTCATTTATAACTATTAAACAATCTTTTCATGATTAGTCAAGCGTATTGCCAAAGAGTTTATAAATGTGTGATAAATAATTTTTCTTAATAAGTTATCCCTTTGAGGAAGGGAATCTGAATTCTGACCCTAAATAGCAGGGACCGCGGAGCGTTTTGAGAGTCGGGGGGGGGGGTCTGAGCATTCGAACAATCTATAAACCCCTTTTTCGGAGCTTTTATGAAACGTGTCTACTAAAAAAAAAAGCCCCAGCCACCCGCTTCCGCGGCCCCTGCATAGTTTGAGAGTTACATGGCCTATAGAGGGCGGTCAACTGGTATCACGTGAAAGCATTATGAGTAGGTCACGCTCCGTTGTGGAATCGTTGGACCGTACGTTCTTTAATGCGGGATTTTCGCATGGCGCCTTTTCAATAGAGGGGTGCGGACGATTGAAGCTTTCACGCAAACTAGGCCGCGTTGCATAAAGCCGCGTGTTTACTGCCACTCGAATTAATCCAAGGCGCCTAAAAACAAATTCATTCAATCATTTCATTGTAAATCAAAATCGACCATTTCCTACATTGCAAGGATGAGAAAAGTAAAGTACACAATGCATTACATCTAGATTAATCTTGAAATTTAAATAAAGGAGCCATCAATATTTTATATGTCCTACATTTTCATTGAAAGAGCCAATAATCCATAGAGTCTTTACCCTATGCTGCAAACAGGCTGATGATTGAGTCATGATTTTTTTTATAATATGTATTATTTTCTTACTTTTACGAAATGTAGTATTAAAAAACCAATCATTCAAACTTGGGATTAAAAAGACCACATTGATTTAACTCAAGTCTCTCAAGAAAGTGATGAACAAATAATGTTGGAGTTACTATAAACCAACGAATCTGTATAGTAATATATGTATAAAACATATGTAAATCAAACGATTATCTCTCTAACACTACTCACAAGTTAGAGTATATCACAACCAACATCATTATTGATGAATATATACAGGATAATAAACCATTCAAGCCTGGTATAGAATCTGATCCAATAACTGCAATGCGACTATTGCAAGAATTGTTTACCATGTGGTTTAATTACAGGTATCTATAGCAACACTTTCAGTCTCTGTCTCACATTCCTATACAAACAAAGTTCTTTACAGCGACTGTTGGGAGACAGACTAGGCAAAAGAAAAAAAAGGATAAAGGAAAGTGTGAGAGAGATGTTGAGAGCCCAATTAACTCCATTTCAGCTGTTTGCTTCATGTAAACAAGAGATCTCTAACAAATGGGTCACAAGTACAGCTACAGAACTTTATCCTTCTATTATTAATATCCACCCACTTCTCCCGCCTTCATTTTCCGAACTTCTTTCAAATTTGAATGAATTCTTGCTGCCTAGTCAATTTGTATAATTAGTTTCTTTCCGACTCTCATGTGTCGCATACAATTTCTGTTCTTGCCCTCATATTTTCATCACTCATGTATACGTCTAGAGGTAGGCAAACTTAATCACACTAAGTATATGACCTTGTATGTTGCACATACTCAATTCATTCAATCGATAATGATTATTTTTTGTATTACACTTTGAAATCTCTTCTCTTGCCATGTTTATTCATAAAATCACACCTCTTCTTTGATAGGAGTTGCACCCCTGTCTGCCATTCTTTATATTGTACTTCCATCACACCTTGTACACTAACAACTCAAACATTTCTAACACAGATGGAGAGTGTCCTCAATCAATTTATCGCTCAGGCAAAAAAAAATCACGTTTACTAGCTATGCATAACCCCTTTCATAAATTGAATTAATTTGTAGAACATTTGGCAAATTTGCAGTCTAAACTCAAGCCACGGTCCGTATTTGATCAGGGCTCCTTTTCTCTCTCCATCTTCTTTTGCCTGTACCAAAGTGCAATTGACTTGGCATTGATCACGTGCAGCAAGTCAAAGGAAAGAAAGAGCCGGGGAAATAAGGAATTATTCCAATATTCGGCTGCTCAATGATGGAATGATGATTCAATTCTAGCAATTGCGGTTTCTCAAGCGTGTGCGCAATGTAAATTCTCGAGCAATAACAACAGGTTTGGTGAGGTGGCGAGGAGAAGACGACCGACGGCAAGAAGACATTAGAATGACTGATGAGAGGATAGGAAGACTCTATTGAATGTGGAAGATAGCCCTGAGCTGTGGATGCAAGGCATGTGCAACCTCTGGAGGAGGGGGAGGATGGAGATGGACGGTGTTGTGTACAAAAATCCAAACAGGAACATCACCAGCAAACGGGAATGATAGAAAATGTGGTTACCGTATGTCACTCTTGTTTACAGCATTATTAAGTCTACAAGTGTACTCACAAGAGACATGTGACTGATGATATGAGATAAGAGAGATTGTATCTACTAGCCTTAGGGTTGATGATAATGAGCTTAAAATGAATGATATAATCACAGCTAGAAGACCGTGTGTGGGTGGGGGAAAAGTGGAACAGTCATAAGCACATTGCTATTGTTTATAGCACGCAGAAAAGTGCTCAAGAGGACTTGCTTATATTCAAGTAATGCAATCAGCGGATGCTATTTTAAGAGAGAAATTCAATCAAAACAAAACACTACTGTTGGATTAATATGCTCTTCCATGAAGCGCTTCACCCGATGTCAACACATCTGTCTTCTTTTCAAAAAATACATTTAAATCTGGTTATCTCACTTAAAAATGGGATGTTACCGTAACTATATGATAATTTTCTCATTTTCCTTAAATCAGAATGTCTCACCACTTTTTAAGGTAAATAGAGAGGAGCCGAATAAAAGGATTTGGGTTTTAATCCAGAATATAAAACATATGTTAGTGCACTTTGACTGTAGAAGGTGAGTACTAGTAATACTGTATCTAGATATATGCAAATAAAATACTTTTAGGTAATCCCAGGCAAACATTTCTTTGTTAGCATGCCGGTCACTTTATATTTCTCTCCCAATGAAAAATAAAAACAACCTTTTAGGGAAATGTGAAATGCATGTGAAAAGAATGTAGGAGAAGGCTTGTTTTTCTGTGGATAGAATTCAAATTCTATACTCACTTCGATAATTCAAAATGGTGAATGCTATAACATATGATACAATCTCTAACTCAGAATCAGAAGGGCATTAACTAATATAACCCATTGCGTATGGGACCCAATCACCCCTGCATTAAGCCTATGGGAATTAGAAAACATGGTAGTTATTGGGTTAATACAGAGCTACATCCCTTTTGGCTTTCAAAAGATGATACAATGTTTGGAACTAATTACACATATATATGCATTTTGTAACTCTTTTAATAAAAATTGAAATAATTTACACAAACAACCTTTCAGTAAATAATAATGATAGGCTTTACACAAAGTAGCTGTCCCCCCCCCCAAAAAAAAAAGTTTCCTTCTTGATCTTATAGTTTAGTATTAAGCAGTTAAAGACTTGTTCAGACAAAACAAAATGATGCATTTTCAATTTGGTCTCATACTGTTTTACTAATATCAAAAGATGCATGCATCCCTTGTTCCATCCATGACATCTGATATATTCTAGTGCAAATATTTGAAAGAAATGCCAAATAGAGGCAGTGTCTAAGATCATACCTAATTTCCAGTTTCCCATGCAGCAACTCAGAGAGGTTCAGATAAAATCATGGACAAAATCATGGAAAAACAGCTCTCAGTACAGGTTATAAACATGCTGGTCACTTGAAGGATAATTTGGAGAAAATAATAAAAGTGACATACCATGTAAACTAGATGATCAGATCACAACTGATGAGATGGCTAGGCTTCTCTTGGTAGAATCTTGATAAAATTTCGCCCTCATCCTTTCAAAGACCTGTAGCAGAGATATAAATAAAGAAATGCCATATATTGCAATGATGTACAAATGGAGGTACACAGTAGAAAATATTCTGTATTTGAATGTGTATAAATCCAAATATACACAAGTCCATTTCCTACACCAGGGAGTTCATTACTGCAGCAACAACAAGAAAATGAAATTAGCAGCTTCATTCTTTTCAAAGTGAAAGTTTAATCTAAAACTCTGGGTAGAAAAACAAACTATTCATAAACAGCAGTAACCATCATAACACACTCAAGAACTTTTACGGATTTTAACAGTGTTCTTACTTTGATACCAACAGGGAGTTGATGTTAGTATCAACTATCAAAATAATATTTGCTTGCTCCAAACTGAAGCAATTGAACAATTCAGCAAACTGTGAGTGGTTATAGATATCCAAGGTTTGTTCAAAATATCAATACATCAATCAACGTGGCTTTGCAATGATAGAAAATAATGCAAAATTGTCCACACTAAAAAAATGCATTATGCAATTTATCAATTTCCTTTGACTTGTATTATTTTACAATTCATAACATTGTTATACTCCATGCCTTTCAATTACAATATCAGCAGAAATACAGGTACGTGTTCATTGTCATAAGAATAATCACCAATTATTGAATATGTGCATATCCCTGATATTGTGGGAAAGCGACAAATATTATTCCATTTTGCAAAACATCTGTTACGCTGCTTTTATATATTTTCATAACTAATCCTTGAATCAATTTCATGCCTCCGCAAGTCTTTTATTCCCTGCAGCAACGTCAAACTTGCATCACACGACACACTTATTACACGCTTCACTTCTCGCCCCAGGCATAATATTGACTTAATTTCTAATTACAAAAGCTGAATCTAATTAATTGAATTGCAATCAATAAAAATTCCTATGGTTCAGGAGACTTTTAACCTTGTAGGGTATTGATTTAGAGTGACCGTTGCAAGTGCTTCACGTTTTGATGAAGATTTCTATTCCTTGGCACGTCACAGTCAGGGTACTCTTGTGGATGTGAGCTACATACAATTTTCCACTGGATATACAGAAAACAACATCTCAATACAACAAAACTCAAAGAAAAATAAAGTCAATATTGTGAATATGACAGGAATGACATATTTTTATTGTGATCTTTTTCTCCACTAAAAGTTAAGTGCATTTCAATTGCTTTTCACAAAATTCACTTTGATGGAATCCATTTTGTACTTTTAAAAACATCTATAAAAGAGCAAAGATAATCCAGGAACAAACATCACATGTCAATCAATGTAAAAACCATGATTACATTAAAATAGATTGACATGACATGCTATTTTTCTAACTGCCCCTAAAAATTCATCCAACATTTAAAAAGACTGTCAATAATACTGTCAGATCACATGTTTGAAATTGCACCACACATGAAATACTAACATAAATTAAGACAATTTGTTGTATGTTTCTTTTAGAAACGAATGTGGCAAATAGAGATTTATGAGTTTAAATCACATGCACTAAAAATATCTCAATATCTTTCACATATCAAATTTATCAGGTGTCTCCCAAATGGAACCTTTACATTGAAAGGCCTCTCTCATCATTGTGGATGGGGAACTGTTGGTGGACACTTGACAGTTTAATTATTGACATCTTTGCTACTACTTCAAGAGCAGAATCACCCTCTGCTCTTTCAAGTTCAGTTCTTAGTATCAAAATAATCCCAAAGGAAGAAAAGAATTTGAGCGACCAAGTATGAAGGTATACAGCACAAGTCATTAAAAAAAGAGAAATTCAAATTTAACCCTAAATATTGTTGAATCCCCCCCTCCCCAATCTAGATATAGTGGGTTGTCATTATGGTTGATTTGATCACATTTTGATTCAAATGTAAAGAAGGCATCATCAATCATCATATCATTCTAATATACAGCAATTTCACATTTTATGTGGATACTGAGGCTTGAATATGGATTTTTAACATTTTTTGTTGGTTCTTGAATTACAGTGTACATACATGATGAGGCTAATGATCACCTGTTAGTGGATGGTTGTCTCTATCCCCAAACAGGGTAGAGTGGACTGATACTACGGTTGGTTGGATCACATTTAAAATCAAATTGATTCAAATCAAAATCAATATGAAGAAGACATCACCAACTATCTTATCCTTATACTATCCTTAACTATCTTATATAATATTTCAGTAATTTCACTTGTTTATGGGGCTTGAATATTAAATTATTCTCATTTACTCTGACTGTATTTAACATAGCTCCTACCAATCACCTGTTACGATATGGTCATCCCAATCCCCAGTCAAGATCGAGTGGGTTGTCAGTATCGTTGGTGGGATCACATTTCAGCTGCTTTGCTTGGTATTATCACCTGCACTCACTCATCAAAGCCTGTCTCAAGCCTGCCTTATCAAGAGAGGGGCTCTCGATAAGGTGTCTCATCATCAACTATGACATTTTGCATTAAAAGACGTTTATCATCTCCCTCCTCCTCCTCCTCTTCTTCTCTCCTCTTTCTTCCATAAACACATCCAACCCAGTTTCATCAGAATTAAGGCTTTCACTAATTTAGTAAAGCGGGGGAGGATCCCTAACAGGTGGAAAGGACTTTCATCAACTATTCATCACATCAAATAAAGTTTAATAAACACGATCGCTACTATGTTTTAAAGAAATCAACTCAAAAGGTAATTTCAATAGCCTATCGCATATTCCACCATGTTCTGATTACGTAATAACACATTGTCATGTTCACACATTTCAATGGGTGATGCACAAAGGCTACTGATGTTGCCCAAGGTTGTTTTATTTTCTAAAGTAGTTGTAACCGTGTTAATACCACCCAATCCTTCTCTCATTCCTTCCCCAACCTTCTTGTACACTATTCAACTCTATTCTGATCATCATATGGTCTCTTGCCAAGATAGGAGAGTCTGATCATCAACAATTCCTCACATAACAAGATGTTTATCATTCGCACCCTCTTTGCCCTCTTCTTTCCATTCCCCATCCACCCATATTTACCCCAGAATCATACCACCAGGACAGGGGCTCTGGTAAAGGTGTCAGATCATCAACCACAATTCTCCACATTAAAAAAAGTAATTCATCACATCCCCTACCCCCCCCCCCCTCACACACATACGCACAAACATGCCCCCTAAATCATCCACACATCCACCCCTTTTTCATCACAAAAGTGCTCTTGTCATTTGGAAAGACTGATTATCAACTACATTTTACATTTAAATATATTTATCATCAGCCCCACCACCTGTCTCATTTCTTTTCTGTCTACACCCCTCCCCTCCCCCCTCCCCCCCCCCCCCCTTCTACCTCTTGTCCAACCACATATCAATCCCACTCTCATGAGGATAGAGGTTTTGGCCACGGTGGCAGAGTCTGATCATCAACAACTCTTCAGATAGCACATGTACAGTAATAAGATAATTTATCATCATTCTACCTCCCCCTCTATTTCCCCCTTCCCATGCATCCATCCAAATCTCATCAGTATGAGGGCTCTCACAAAGGTGGGAAAGTCGGACCATTGTCTAAAATTGTTCATATTTAAAAAGCAGTTCCTCTTCCAATACCACATTAAAACAATACTTATCATCACCCTTCCCCCTCGTCTTCCTGCCCCTCCCCCCCCCCCCCCCAAAAAAAGGGAAAAAAACTCAAACATATACTCCAGTATCACCAGAATAAAATATGAAATCTACATTTTTTTTTTTAAATGTCTCATCACCTCTAATATTAATATCTCAATAAAAAAATTGTGATTTTAAGGGTTGTCACTAGTAAAAAGAAGACACAGATAAAGAAAATCATACGCCCTTTTCAATGAAATTAAGTTGTATTTCAACCCAATATTCCATAAACCTTTAAACCTCTGATTTCAATTCACTTGGATGAAGAAAAAAAGCATAGATTGAGATTTTTTTAAAATAATAAGTTAACATCTTCAGTAGATTGAGGATTATAGAAATAGGTCTTTGAGTATGCATAGTGCTATGCTATTTCCATTCTATCATTCTAGTCTTCATTATAATATTAAGATACTTTAAAAGAATCACTTGAGGGAGAATGAATCTTTAATGATTAAAAGATATATTTCCACCCACACGTTGCCTGAGTCTCATCAAGATAAATCCCGTTTCCAAGACGTGGCAAATCTTCTACTCTTCACATTGAATGTCTTATTGAAACCCCTTCCCACTCTCCCCATCCAATGATCTACCCCAATCACATCAAGATTGGGGTTCTTGCCAAGGTGGTGGTGGTGTTGGTGGGGGGGGGGGTATGGTAGTCATCTGCTCTTCACGTTGAATGTCTTATTGAAACCCC
Source organism: Strongylocentrotus droebachiensis (assembly GCA_035222895.1). Taxonomy (NCBI): domain Eukaryota; kingdom Metazoa; phylum Echinodermata; class Echinoidea; order Camarodonta; family Strongylocentrotidae; genus Strongylocentrotus; species Strongylocentrotus droebachiensis. The sequence goes on from JAVYIG010003793.1 coordinate 12,930, forward strand.
TTCCCACTCCCCATCCAATGATCTTCCCCGATCACATCAAGATGGGGGCTCTTGCCAAGGTGGTGGTGGTGGTGGTGGTGGTGGGGGGGGGGGGGGGGTATGGTACTCATCTGCTCTTCACGTTGAATGTCTTATTGAAACCCCTTCCCACTCCCCATCCAATGATCAACGCCAATCATGTCAAGATGGGGGCTCTTGCCTAGGTGCTGATGGTGGTGGTGAGGGGGGGGGGGGGGTAAGGTAATCATCTATTCTTCACATTGAATGTCTTATTGAAACCCCTTCCCACTCCCCATCCAATGATCAACGCCAATCATGTCAAGATGGGGCTCTTGCCTAGGTGGTGAATGTGGTGGTGAGGGGGGGGGGGGGTATGGTAATCATCTATTCTTCACACTGAATGTCTCATTGAAACCCCTTCCCACTCCCCATCCAATGATCAACGCCAATCATGTCAAGATGGGGCTCTTGCCTAGGTGGTGAATGTGGTGGTGAGGGGGGGGGGGGTATGGTAATCATCTATTCTTCACATTGAATGTCTTATTGAAACCCCTTCCCACTCCCCATCCAATGATCAACGCCAATCATGTCAAGATGGGGCTCTTGCCTAGGTGGTGAATGTGGTGGTGAGGGGGGGGGGGGGGAATGGTAATCATCTATTCTTCACATTAAATGTCTTATTGAAACCCCTTCCCACTCCCCATCCAATGATCAACGCCAATCATGTCAAGATGGGGCTCTTGCCTAGGTGGTGAATGTGGTGGTGAGGGGGGGGGGGTATGGTAATCATCTATTCTTCACATTGAATGTCTTATTGAAACCCCTTCCCACTCCCCATCCAATGATCAACGCCAATCATGTCAAGATGGGGCTCTTGCCTAGGTGGTGAATGTGGTGGTGAGGGGGGGGGGGTATGGTAATCATCTATTCTTCACATTGAATGTCTTATTGAAACCCCTTCCCACTCCCCATCCAATGATCAACGCCAATCATGTCAAGATGGGGCTCTTGCCTAGGTGGTGAATGTGGTGGTGAGGGGGGGGGGGGGGGGTATGGTAATCATCTATTCTTCACATTGAATGTCTTATTGAAACCCCTTCCCACTCCCCATCCAATGATCAACGCCAATCATGTCAAGATGGGGCTCTTGCCTAGGTGGTGAATGTGGTGGTGAGGGGGGGGGGGGGGTATGGTAATCATCTATTCTTCACATTGAATGTCTTATTGAAACCCCTTCCCACTCCCCATCCAATGATCAACACCAATCATATCAAGATGGGGGCTCTTGATAAGGTGGTGGTGATGGTGAGGGGGAGGGGGGGGGGGTATGGTAATCATCTATTTTTCACATTGAATGTCTTTTTGAAACCCCTTCCCACTCCCAAACCAAAACTTTACCACAATTACATCAAGATGGGAGTTCACGCCAAGGTGGTGGTGGTGGTGGGGGGGGGGGGGTATGGTAATTATCTGCTCTTCACGTTGAATGTTTTATTGGAACCCATTCCCATTCCCCATTCAACGATCTACCCCAATCGCATCAAAACAAGGGCTCACGCCAAGGTGGCGATTGGCATGGTTATCATCTACCCTTCAAGTTGAGGTCTTATTGAAACCCCTCCCACTCCCCACCAAAAGTCAACCAAAAGCCTACCACAATATCATCAAGATAGAGGCTCATACCAAAGGGGGGGGGGGGGGGGGAGGTGGGAGCGGTTTCATTTGCTCTTCATGTCAAATGTCTTATTCCAACCCTTCCCACTTCCCCTCCGATCATTTATCCCATCCATATCAAGATAGGGGCGCTTGTCAAGATTGGACTCTTACATTGAATGTCTTAATGAAACACTTTCCCACCCACCATCCAATCATTGATACAAAGCTGAGAAAACTTCTTTTTCTACAGAGTTTAAGGCTCAATCAGATATAAAGGTTTTATAACAACATGTAAATGAATGCCAACTGCATGCAACAAAGGTTACTGAGCTCTGTATTATATAAGAAATATAAAAGTGAAGCATATTACACTCATGTCATCATTTAAAAAAGCCACATGCAGTTCACGGCATCATATCTGAATGGGACATTACATGTAGCTATCTCTTCAATACACTGCACTTCTTCCCCCCCCCCCCACACACACACACACAAAAACACCCAAGACATGTACCTTAGCTTGAGACAGAAGGCCTGTCTTTATCAGCTCGAGATTGCCAAATAGCCCGCTATTTTTGATAAGATAATCCCGAAGTTACAAATCGCGTCTTCATCAGCTCAAGACTTGACATCGAAACTTGAAATTCGAGCTTGAGAAATTAGCTCAAGGTATCTTGCTCATGCAGTGTTTGCGCATAGTGCGAGTCTTCGGGCTCGTGAAGACGCACCGGACAAATAGCGGGATATTTTGCAAACTAGCCCAAGATATCTTGGGATGATTATCTCGACCAAATATTTTGCTAATTGCAACTTCGGACTGATGAGGACACAAATTAACTGGATAATTTGCGATCGGGATAGTTCAAATAGCGAGATATTTGGCAATCTCTAGCTGATAAAAACAGGCCTAGAGAGTAAGGAAACAAAGCATGACTGCTATGCCCTTGAGCACAATAGCATTAATACTTATATTAATATATATATGTGTATATCTCTGTAGAATTTTCATGTTCTTTCTATGTATTGTCATCTTTTATTCATGAAGACTAGTCAGCTGCTATTATGCCAGTATTTTCCAGATGTAAGTTTTCCAATATGGTTACACTTTGTCACAGTATCGTAGAATTGTTTGACTATGAAACTGAATATCAATCCTCACACATAGGAGTGTTGTGATAACGTCACTGCATGATTTGTAACCAAAGTTTTCCAACATAACTGATTTAGACAGATATGTTTCTGTGTCAACTATAATAATTCTTCATATTCCATCCAAGTATACTTGCTCATAATTCAACAGATATATAATGGATAGTATGTGTAGAGGACATGTTAAGTCCTTGCAAATACTTTTATAAACAGGAAAAACTGTGAATTCCATATACTTTCCTAGAATATAATATACTCATACTAATTATAATTGTGTTTTATGTGACTCTTTTTCACCTTTGGCAAATCTACAAATTCATGTATATGTCCATGTGAAAAATTCAACACAACTGTGCATGCATGAATCCTACAAACCTCTACGGCATCGGAGTGCAGTTAGCTCAGCCTTGGACAGAGCTCAGCTGAGTGATAACTTTGATTGCAGTTTCTTCATACACTAACATCTATCCGTAATCATGGGTGGAATGGAGTCATATATGGCTTGTCTTATGATACCTATGGCCACTATGTGACAAAACAAAACTAAACATTTCTTTCCAATTTCTTTTACAAGCTACAAGCATTACCTTTAAAGCAATCTCTCAACATCTGTACTAATATCTACAATGCAGGCCATCACACTCCATTATCGGTTGCATATACCCTTCACTGCACCCATCGAACCTGTTTGTAATTTGTTTAGCTGTCTCCTAGGACAAGGTCATTGCAAGGTCACTCTCGGTGTCGCAAACCCCATCACCACCTCGGACGAAATGCATGTCCACTTCCTAATAGAATTGAAAGCAATATAATCCTTGTTTTGCAGAGTCAAAGTGGTTGCCCAGAAGGCTCTTCCCCCTACCATCTGCTAAGAGTCGAAAGGGTGTTAACTCTGTGTTATATGATATGAATGAATGCCCTTCTAGTCCTTACCAGATGATAAGTCAGTTAAAGTGTCAGGTCAGTTACAGAGCGAGGTCAATGTGAACCCATAGAATGCTATTGATTGACCTTGCAGTTTGTTGACATCTACTAAAAGTCAGAAAGGTGATACATGTAATTCAAATCCTTGGACATCTAGAGATGTAATGTCCTTACGACCCAAATAAAACATAGCTGTCTTAGGGCGCGTTCATGCTTGATTTTGAAGGTAGAATGAGCGATCTGAAACGCTCATCGTAAACGCTCATCGTGATCGCAGTTCCACGGTGTAGCTGTTCATGCTTACTTCTCTGGCTCATCCAGGCAATTCTCCTTGTGTGGCATTGTGTGACCTTCACTGTGCATGCTACGTAGACCCACTAGAGGTCAGTGCGTTGACCCCATTTAAACGCGTTTACAATTGTAAACGCATCTTTTTGTGAGTTTACGATCGGCGTTCGTGATCGCCGTTTTTCGGTGATCCTACAAAAGTGAGCATGAACGCAAGCGTGTTTTAAACTAAACACGTAACAGATGCCTGATTCTGGCCGTCAAAATCAAGCATGAACGCGGCCTTATTCAATCAGATTAGTGACATCAGTATCAATACTGCTCTTCCTGCGTAGCGGGCCCTTCAAGTATTATTTATCAACAATACCAGGTACCCCTGGGTAGAGAGGGACAAACATGGGCAAAACACATTGTCCAAGGATGTAAGCACCGAGTGAGGATTGAACCACACTATGAACATGACTGACAAAGAAAGCGGACAAAATATACAGTTCCTCATGTAGACAAAGGAACATCCCTTCACTGCTATTATGTAAAAATGTGTAGAACAGGTGTCACATGCATATTCACCTTTTTACATAGTAGCAATGAAGGGATGTTCTTTTGTCTACCTGAGGAACTGTATATTTTGTCCGCTTTCTTTGTCCGTCATGTTCATAGTGCCATGAACCTCTTGTATGAAAGGCAAGAGCCTTGACGAGATAGCACGGTGCTCTCAATATTATCCCAGTATCTAGTGCATGTTGATCAGAGGATCTCTTAGTATAGTATTAATGACTGCTTTGAGGAAAGCCGAGGGCAATAGCTCGATTGTAACCTTCCCTTGAGCGTATAAAAACAACTACCGGTATGTTTCGAAAATTAAAGCAGTCATTAATACTTTTATATACCGAAAAGGGTCATAGAATACATGTGCGACTTACCAATCATGGTAATCAAGTTTGTTTACGCTATCGAGACAGCAGACAGTGTAAGGGCACAAGGTGCATACAAATACATGTGTGGGACTATGAACAGGCTGGATTTTTTTGTGTTACTGAAATGTGCTCAGAATTCAAGTAATTCATCTATTAAATGACTATAACAGACAAGAAACAAGTCAAAGGTAAGGACAAGAATCAGTGCTTATCAATATAACAGAAATTTTGCATGAAATACCATCAGGAAAGTTATCTAAATTTGTCAGAAATTAGCGACAAACACACCAAATTCAGCGCTGCAATGACGCACAAAACGGCGTAAAATTCAACTTTTCATCCACCAAATAAATTCAAACACTTGCATTACACCAAAGAGATCCTTGATTATACAACCTTCAATACCTGTATCACTGTTATCGCATGCACTAAAATCACAATCTATATCTAGACCTAGATCTACGGCTAATAATAAAATGTAGGGCCTACCCTTTTGAGGCTGTTAACTGATATTCAGAGTTAACAAACATCTGGCTCTCAACAGATGATATTTACTATTAAATAACGTATGATGATTATAGCCCTGCTTTGCAATGGAAGTATTTACAACCTTGTGTAATATGGATTGTACAACACACATGCTAAGGTGATAATTGCTCAAGGTGATAATTGCTAAATTCTCATCCTAATTTTCCAACCTTGACCTAAAATTAAATTGTAAACTAAACTCTAACCCTATGTCATTGATGAAAATTGAAAAGAACAACTGACACCAAAAATAATACTGGATCAATCATCACAATTGGGACAAATATGCCATGTATCTATGTATTACAGATAATCATAAGTAAACCTTTTCATCAAGAAAAACTGCAGATCAAATCTGAAAAGAAGGTGGGAAGGGAGGGGGGGGGGTGGGGGGGGGGGGGTGGTGGACACACATGAATTATTACAAAAAGCAGTGGTGGATACAGGATTTAGAAAAAAATGAATATGTGTATTTCTAGTAAAAAAAAATTCTCCATTTGCATGAAACACAGTTGGTCAAAATATAAGGAGTACGTTTATCTCTTGTGCCTCTTTGTATCTGCAAAATGTTATATGATGACATTTAAATGTTGCCCCAGCTATTTTGCACGTATCCTCATTTAAATTCATAGTCCAGCTTACACTAATGGCTGAAATCACACTTAGCCAGAATCACGCCACACTACATTCGAATCAGGTCTTAAAATAGGAAGGACACTCGATCGAGAAAACAAGGTCAGCAAACTTTTTCTTTGGCCATTGAGAATATTTAAGCATTATTATTATTTCTTAAATTTATGGAGAATGATGAAAAGGAGCAGTCGATATCCCTTCTTATTTTCTGTTTTCTTTAAGGATCTGAAATTTAATGGTGCATAAATCCATCCAGCCCGCAGCAAATCTGGGTCTAGTAATCTAGGTCTAGAAATGATATGGAGTAGGAAGTTTGTGAGGTTTAGCATACAAAGACAGCAGAAAGGCAATTTCAATAATGCATTTATGTTTGCTTTTTTTATCATGCTGGGGGCACATGTCTTAATGACTGCCAGATAGTTTTTGCTCATCAAAGACCTATTGCAAGATATCTAGGCAAACATGTTTACACTGTTTGCTTATTAATATATTTCAATATAATTTTAAGGTAATCCACAGCTCTAAAAAAAAGATGCAATAATGAAAGGATTTATTTAATTTAAATATCAACCCACACTTGAACCAAATGAAGAAAAAAAGTTACTCCTATGGACTTGCAAGTGCTTTGTATCCAGTGGAAAAGGCGATGTATAAATTGCAACCATTATAGACATTTTTAGAATGGATTTGAGATAACTAAATACAGCATATCTTTCGGCTGTAACTCAGTTTAAAAATATGATTTGGAAATCGGCATGATATAGGAGGAATAAATTATCTAAGTCTCAATTTATTTATTTTTAATTGAAAAAGAATAGTGCAAAACTGTGACATCTTTTCACTGCTCTAGATTCTCATAATTAAGTAGTATAGTGCTAAGTCAACCAAACTTTTGTATTCCACACACTAAACTGCTTTGGGTAAGAATTGTTAAAACTTAATACAACCCTTCTCCATTCAACTCTATTTGGAGGCTTGAGTCATCTGCATGAAGATTTTTCAAATACTTTAAAATATAGTGGACAGAAAATATCCAGTTCAAGTTCAGTTTCCCTATGATCATTGTTAATCAAATGTCTTTAGTATAGCCCTAATATTGGATACTGGCATATTATTTGCTTGCATATTTGACCCTTATTAGTGGGTCTTCAACAGTGAGAGCGGATAAGCTCTATTCAGTAGAGCACTGTTAAAGTTTGTTGTATTAGAGTAGAGTATCGTTTTAGATGTCGTAAGACACTTGATCCGGCCGATAACTTCTTCCCTTGAATCTAATGTGAACTTGGTCAACATTAAGATCTTTCCTCTGACCTTTTCAATCTCAACTTAAGAGCATCCTACCTTAAAAAATGCTACAAACAGCATGGGTTCAACGTACATCTCTCTCACTTCTAATTAAATCTAAACAGGGAATATAGGTTAAGTAAACATCGCTGGCGAATAAGGCAGGGGAAGATTTAAACCAACACAAACATTCGGTGGCTAATTGTATGTCAACGCAGAGTTGTCAGGTAGGTATTGGAGGCAGCCTCACGCTGACTGGGACGGGTTCGTGAACTTTTAGTAGCAACGAGATTTCAAATTGAGGAAGATTGGATGTGATTGGCCTGTCTGGCATACATCAGGGGGATGTGTAGTTTGGCATTCTCTGGGTAGACTTTGTGAGGAGAACATATTGAGGAACATGACAGACGTCAGGATGATTTCAGTCAATAACGCCTGGCTGACCTAGCTATCAATAGTAGGTGATGGCTTACAACCTTCAAAAGATATGTCCAAGTATCTTTTGGAAATTTCAAAGGAATGAGTTCTAAAAAGCTAGTTAGACTCTTAAAACTCAAATGCTAGGAAGCCATTTAAAAATATTTGAATCTAAGTATATCTTGCTAATATCAAAGGAATGGGTTTCATAATAGCTAGATAGACTATTTAAAAAATGCTAGGTAAAGATATAAATCCAAGAATTTTTTGGTAATTTTCAAAGGAATGGGCTAAGAAATATTTGTTAGACTCTTAAAAAGAAATACTATTCAGATTTTTAGAAAAATTGTAAGAGTGTTGGTAAATGACAGACATCAGGACGAGTAGAGTGAATAATGCTAGGCTGACCTTCAATATTCAATATTAAGTGATGGCTGACTATGTCCTTCAGTTGAGTCTGTGGCAATTATGGACTACTCAAAAAAAAAATTAAATCAAAGCATCTTTTGGCAATTTCAAAGATATTGGTTAAGAAATTCTAGCTAGAGTAGAAAGTAATAAAAATCAGTGCACTCTTTCATGAAACCGCCATACAAGTTCACCAACATCCCCTTAAAATGTGTGTTGAATTAATACACATGTATCAATGGGTTATCGGCGATCTATATTGATCACGGGTTTTGTGAAAAACTGCACTAGTGTTTGTTGTACCAGTAAGAAGCAAATGTACAATTTGTTGTTACTGTATTTAAGTTATTCATTTCCATCTGAAAGTTTGAGTTCAGGAGACATTTAAAAGAGTAGACGTGGCCTAATACAATGGTTATTTATGTCTTTATGTTTCTCTGGTCATTTGCCATCCAAAATGCACTGATTGTTGCTAGGTCTAACAAATCTCCAACAACCTTTTACAGATTTTGTAAGTACGGCCTATCGTTCAAAAGGCATGTACAGAATTAAATAATAACAAGAAATTGTTAATTTGTTTATATTCTTAATTCAATCCCTCTAGTGGTTTTCATAAATTCCCATCTTCCTAAGACTTCCCAGAAGCTGAAATTTCCCAAGGACAAAGCGTGAAACTGTAAACCATTTTGTGTTGTTTTCCTTGTCTGGAGGATTTTTCGCAGCTTGATTCTGCACTGCAACTCAATCCCCAAATCAAATTATACCAAAGGCATACAATGTAGCAGTAGTTAGAGGCTGCTTTCTCCCCAGTTCTAGTTTTAAAGCAACCCTATAATCTAATTTGCCTGAGTTGGGATGGATACTTTAACCACCTGCGAAGTGATTCAATAAAGAAACACACCTGTGAGAGGGAAAACACAACATCCAATTACAATCAAGTTGGTGAAATCGAAGGCGTGAAATATGAAGAAAACATCGAGAAAATACAAAAAACATGCCTCATTGCTTAAGAGAAGCATGATTGAAACATGTAGATTAGGAAACCAGAATTTTGGACTAATTTTATTATTATCCCTTCAAAGCCGTCTCACAATTCTCCCACTATTGTACTTGATGACTCAGGGAAAGGGAAAAAGAAAGCAAAATAAGCTAAAGTTGAAAATTAAAAATTTAAAGTTGCTGTTCGATATGTGACTTAGATTCACTTTACATATACATTTGTGGTACTCAAATGGATAAAAGAGTGCCAACAAATAGTTTTGAATGAGATAGAAATTAGTTACGTATCCTATTTCATTCTGAATGTGAAGCGAATCATTTCTATGCTTTATATCTTTATTTGCCAAGGACTTACCTTAAACTGCCACATCCTTTATCATAAATATACAGTGCATGTGTGAAAAAAGTTAATTATGATGGTCTCCTGTTTTACTGTTCAACAAAAGCCAATGATGGGTGAAGAACTTCATCATTAATTTGCCATGCTGTTAATATTTTTTCTCAATCAATTTAATAAATCATAATGAAATCTTTGTTCATCTTCTAAAACAAACAGAAAACAAATGATAGCTCTACCTGGAAAAAAACAATCCTGAAATGAATAAATTAAAAAATTTATTCAATCAACTTCCATGAAAGAGATTGCCTAGGAAATAAAATTAGCATAGATTACATATGTAAAAGGAATATATCTAAATTGTATTCAATCAACTTCCATGAAAAAGATTGACCAGGAAATAAAATTAGCATTGAATACCATAATTTGATAACACATTGATATCTACTGTAGATAGTTCATCTGCTGACAGCTAAAAGGCCTTTACGATCTATACATTTACATACCATTGAAGCCCTGCTCACTCCCAACTGGCCAGTTATCAATCTACTGTGACATGGTTATACATGCTTTTAGTGATAAATTCTGTTCTCAATGATAAGCATACTTTTGTAAAAAGGTAAACTTTAATGTAGTGTAAATCAGTTTGTAGCTTTTATTTTGTACTTGTACATATTTATCTAAAAAAGATATTTGAAACTCCAGATTTTTTTTTTTTTTTTTAAACATCACGTTGTGTCAGCTTCTAGTATATGAAGCAGTATTTACCATATTTACTATGTATTCCCAAAACACTTAACATCTAAAAGGATGATTGGACATGAGGCACATCATTTACAAATATGAATATAAATCAATAAACTTGTTGATATTGTAGAAAAGACAGAGAAGTTTTATCTAATAAAGATTTATAAAATTTAATCAATTTTCTTTCTCCTTTATTTCCTTTACATTAACAAAAAGGAAATAGACTTGTTATTACATCTTGCACTTGCCTGGAAAGTGCTCGAAGGTAAAGTAAATCATATATTCTAATCTACTTCTGACTCCATTCTTCTACGATGTCATATTATCGTTTGTGATCAACTCAAAGCCCACTCCATCCGGCCGCCTACTACCACCTGTCTTCAGATTAAGCCCACCAGACATATGAGTTAAGAAGACCAATCAAACTTGCTAGAGGCTAACAGGAAAGCAAGTTAGTGGGACTGTATTTCTTTTGCCGTGACCGGTCACCTTTCCTTTCTCATGAAACGCAATGTGGGGATTGTGTGTTCTGACATTAAGTCATATGGAAAACGATAGTTCAGTCAATGCGTTTTATAATCATAAATATGATTCAAAGGGTTATGTGTCCCTTGGGCCTAACATACCACTATATACATGTATGCCTGATTTCTTAGTACTTGGATATCTCCTAACAATGAATTAAGATGCCATTACTGGAATACCAATCCTACAACAACAACACCAACAAAAAGACAAGCACTAACAACAGCAACAAAAATAACCAAACAATCACAACAACAATATGAACAAAACCAATATGAACAAAACCAATATTTACTCGTGCAAATCTTAAGGGCCTTATTATGCTATGGTCAAAATTATCAATGACAATCACTCGGCTAATGAACAGAAATCTCTCCCTTCTGGCGCTCTATGAAGGATTCTGTGAAGTAGTGCGGATAGAACAAAGCGCATGCCAATGGCTATACCGATCTTCATTTAATGGACAGTTGACCTAGATGCCTTGACCTACTCCTAGAGGGCTCTCTTGGTCAGCAGATGTCCGATTCTAGGCTTGCCAAACAAATTACGTCAAATGAATCAGTGAAAACGCAGTGGTTTAATTTCTAGAGGCAATGAGGATTGAAGCAGAGGGTGTCGGTGCATTCCAATGATGGGTGGGGCTAGAGAGAGACAGTAGCAGGTTGAAATCTTTATTGATGCTTTACTAGACACAAGAAGGCATCTTTGAGCACTGTACTTAACATAGATAGGTTTACCAATAAATTTCCTGAGAGCCAGAAGGGCAGTTACAGTATTAACACCCTCCTGGTTCTCAACAGATAAAATGGTATGCTAAGTGCCAGAAGGGTATGCTAAGCCTTTATTAGTATTTTAATATTATGCAACAAGAATGTACTTCTGAGACCTGAATTGAAGTTTCCAACATAGGTATTAAAGTTCCAAGGTTGGCAAATTTCGTAATAAATGGTGATCTATGATAGCCACTTAGATAAAAATGCACAAGAAAATACACTTGCGAGTGACATAAAAGCATATACAAGAAAGAAGGGGTGGATCCAGGATTTTCAAAATTCGTCGGAGGGGAATCTCTGACAAGCAAAAAACAAAGGTCTCAATATTCTTCAGGTACTTTTGATTTTTAATTAAAAAAACAAAGAAAACATCAATAGAGGGGATGCACAAGCTAGTTATAGGCCCCCTAAAATCTGTGTACATCTACATGTATATACATCTACATTGCAGATCACAGAGTCTGGCTGGGTTAGTAAGCTATCCACAAAGTTTTAAGACACAGGTGACCAGGTGACATGTACCCTGACCACTTGAGACATTGCATGACGTCAGTAGTTTTTTTCCTTTCATCTTATTCTCTTTATAACATTTTTCTTCTTTTTTCTTTCTTCTCTTTTCTTTCTTCTTTTGGTTCTTATCCTTTTTCCTTTTTTGATAGTGCTTGGTAAATCTCTTCAGCATGTTTCCACAGGACTATTGCTATTGCTACTAGAGCAGATACACTCTAAAAACATTCATGCTCTCACCCATACATAAGGTATCATTTCCGTCTCCCGAGCTGAATCTTTACAGGGTGTGTTCTTACTTCTCCTCTTCCAACATGTTTCCACAAGACTTCAACGTACTCTTTAATACTTTCCCTTTCTTTTCCAGTTCTCGCTTGTGTGGATATTTTGTGCTATAACCGATACATGGTTTATTCTTTCTGTCTCTAGAGCTGGTTCTTTACCGGGTGTGTTCTTACTTCTTCTCATTCAGCATGTTTCCACAGGACTTCAAAGTACTCTTAATTTTCCTTTCTTTTCCAGTTCTCGCTTGTGTGGATGCATGTGACAAACCATTCATGCTATAACCGATAATTGGTTTATTTCTGTCTCTAGAGCTGGTTCCTTACCGGGTGTGTTCTTACAACTTTTCTTTAAACATGTTTCTATACAACTTCAACGTACTATTAATGTCTATTACATGTACTTCCCTTTTCTTTTAGGGTACACCCCTGTTGTTGTATGAATACATGTGATATACGGTACCATTCATGCTATCATCGATCATGGTTATCATTTCTGTCTGTAGAGGAAGTTCTTAACTTACAGGTATATTCACGGTCTCCGCTCTGCAGAAACACATCAAGTAAAAAACCCTGTTTGATCCGGAAATGAATAAACCCATTCAGGCTGCTCGCTTTGTATTGTGAATGTGATCAATTTTCTATCTCTTGTCTCATTTAGTTTGCTGACGTACGCTTACAGTTGTTCGAACAATATGCCATCAGACATTCAAGCCTGTACGAGTACTGAGACAATTTGCTGTTATAAGCCTCATTCACACATGGCAAGGCAAACATCACCATAAAAAGAAGGGGAAAAAAGAGGAAAGCTGCAGCAAAATGAAAATACATTTAACATGTAAATGAATAGCAGATGGAGGTGACATAAAAGGATAGTTGCCCAAAACAAGGCCCCTAGCTGAGCATACTTGTAAAGTAAGATGTAGAAATGGGAAGTGCACCACTACACTTATGTCATTTTGTTTTGCTGTGGTAGAGTTTGTGGTTTACCATATTAGCATGTATGAATTAGACTTTAAGGAACCACCGTGCACAGTGTGTCCTACCTAGCAAATACCTGCTGGTACACACTGCACATTCCAGGAGCAGTGGCTTTAACAGTTTCTTGAACTTCTTTTTTATTTATGCAGTCTTTGAAAAAGACTAAAGAAAACCAACTATATGTGAAAGTTTTCTTCAAAAAATGTCATACAAGACAGTGAAAAAAAAGGAAAAATATGCCAATCAGATCACCATTTTAAAACACAATTTTTGTTTACTCTCTCACTGCTTTCAGGCATTCCAATTTTCTCTGATAAACCCATTTGGATTTAGTAATATCTCTCTGAATGCATTATTCCTTTGTATTTTTTAGGCATTGTCATTGAATGAACTCATAGCCTTTAATGCAGACTGCTTTAAGGGATGATAGCCCATTTAACAGACTTCCTACGGTATGCAATTTTGACAATGAACACAAACAATTGCTTTGACATGAAATGCCATCATGAATAATGCACGCTTCACTCTCAATGTAAAAAGCCATGAATAAGATACATGTTATGTGTTTTTGAGCATCTCGCTGTGAATAAGCTTGTCAGCCATTTTGAATGTCGGGAGTGCTGTTTTGCGAGTGGCATTGCCAGAATTGACTGGATTTATAGGACAGAGTATTTGAAAGAGTCATTGATAGATAAATTCAACCTTGTGCATTAATATCACATCTTTCTTATCAGAAAAAAGAAAGTATACTTCTTGCAGTCATGATTAAAGCTTACTGCAAAGCAAAGTACAAGCCATTCCCTTTTTACTGAAGCTTAAACATGCAGCGAGAAGGTGACTTTTTTCACTCACCAAGGCACCCTGTTTAAGACGTAATAGTACTGTTAAAATGTCATTGAAAAATGACCTAAGACATGTGAAACATCAATCAAGTGTCACGCTTTTGCCAATTAAGAAGATATGAAGCATCTAAAGAGCCATAGAACTATTGACCTATTGATTATGCATTACTTGAAGTAAACAATGTTTAATAGAATAAGATTATATTATTATTAACCAAGGTTAATTCAGCCACAGGAGGAAAAAAAAAGCAATTAAGCTTTCACAAAGCCTTTTTTCTTGCTTAACCTACTTACAATTACAATGAGAAAACAGGAAAAAGGTCCACCCACTTCATGGATTACAGATATTATCAATTCAGTTTGAACAAAGAAGTAAGATTAATTAGCAGGGTATCTCTTACAGCCAGTCCTAGTCTAGAATAGAGGAGTCTGGATGAACGGATCAATATCCGCTCTGGGTAATTGCTATTGTTTGGTATCACAATCAATATAAGCAATTGATAGGGCTGCTTAAACATTCACCATATGTTCAAGTTCTCCACCATACTCTTCAATACATGCATGTATTAAACCAGTAACGTCGGAAAGAACATGAAGTACTGTAAAGGCATGCTCACAATACAGGTCAAGAGCTCGCTGTTCTAGATCTACAAATGTTCTGTTTACTCTTTTTCAATATCAAGAATCCAAATATTTATTTTACTATCAAATGTCTACTGCTATTCTAATAATCAATATGTGTTCTCATTTAAAGCAGGAATAACATACAGTCATTATATGAGCACATAAAAAAGGAAGTTTTGGCACACATACACATATGCGCGCCCACGCACATATGCACACAAAATATATGCCACTAAAAATGATATGAGGTTATTGCTTGTATCACTTAATCATTTGTAGTCAGAGAAAGATGTGTTTATATTGAACCTAAATCCAATAAAAATATTCAATAATAAGTAATAATCAGACCAACCTAAAAAAAAATGCATATATATATATGAATAGCTCGAGTTTAAACATTCTAATTAAAAAGCAATAATAATAATAATCTGAATTTATATAGCGCTTAATACAGAATGCCAACTCTAGGCGCTTTACAGAAATTATTACCCCGGTCATCGGATTCATTCACGCACAATGTGCACCATCTCCATTCCCCGGGGAGTATTCTTACCATATGGTCAACGTGAGGGCATAGGCAATTAATAACACACGTTTTTTGTCCTGTCACTTTATTTCTATTTTTGTCTATTCATCCATCTGTTACTCTCTTTCTATGACGAGAAAGATAGTATCTTTCAATGTATTTTTTTGTATCTCACTTCTCTCTATTTGCCTATGTCTTTCTCCTAATCCCCCCCCCCCTTCCCTAGCTCCCTTCTTTCTCCCCCTCTCCTACGTGCAGTGGGTAATTTACACATTTTAATTTTCTGTATCTCTATCTTTCTGTAGTTTTCACCCTACCCCTACATCCGGCCCCTCCCCTCTGTCTTCTCTCTCTTTCCTTCCCTCACTCTCTCCCTTCTCCCTCTATATTTCTCTCTCTCTCTGTCTCTCTCTCTCTGTCTCTCTCTCGCTCTCTCTGTCTCCTGCCTCTTTATCTTGTATTTTTGTCAGCCTGCATTTCCTCCCTTTCAAAAACAATGAACTTCAAAACCATTAGGTTCACTTCTTTAAATAGGAAATGTACATTTTGATGTCATTGCCAACTGAAGAGCGTTCATCTCCACATCAACCATAATGCACTATTGAATTACAAGAAGAGTGCCAAGATGTTGGAATTAAAGCGTAGCATGAAGAACTGTCAAGTATATTATGCGAACATATATTATCCAAGCATCCGTGGATCCCGTCCGTTAAGCAGCCAATTATTGCATGCATTGTCAAGCTAAAATGGCTCCCTTGTCGATGCGCTAGCCCTCTTAATACCGCGAGTCCATAACGTCATTGCCTTTGCACATCATTTACATCTACCCAGCATTTTAATGGGTATGAGGGGTCTAAACCATTCTAAATGATATGCAGCTCATCGGAAACAAGCAGAATGCAACAGGTTATCCGCTAATCCAATCTCAATGCACGTGGGAAGGGAACGCTTCGTGCCGGTGAGCTGTATGTGTGTCCTCCGTATGTTGCCATCTATCATCCACTTTCTACCATCTCCATGTCAGGAAGAATCAAACGAGTTGTATTTCAAACCATGGAGGCACCTGG
Source organism: Strongylocentrotus droebachiensis (assembly GCA_035222895.1). NCBI lineage: Eukaryota > Metazoa > Echinodermata > Echinoidea > Camarodonta > Strongylocentrotidae > Strongylocentrotus > Strongylocentrotus droebachiensis. Next base: position 29,343 of record JAVYIG010003793.1, read on the forward strand.
ACATGTGTGCGCTTGTCAACAACCAAGATGACATTGTCAGGGGCATGTTCACACTACAAGTGCCTAAGATGAGCGTTCTAATTAGCAGGCACATCTCCACTGCCACAATAAACATATATTGAATATATTGAAATACACCAGTTTACAGTTGTGTGCGCCATTTTAAACAAAGCCAATGACCTAGAGGTCATGTATTTATGCGTAAATTAAGATTGCGCCCATGCAAATTTTGATGATATCACTGCCTACGCGCTGCGTTGTGCGCGCACATCATCATTTGCGTGGGCGCAATCTTAATTTACGCATAAATACCAGAGGTCAGAGGTTATTGGCCCCGTTTTGGGGCCAATGACCCGAGGTCAACTGTCTGCGCATGCGCACTGATACAACTGTAAACTGGTGTATTGTAACTTATATATACTTCATTGCATGGCATGTGGGAAAATATAATGAAGTTCTCACGGTGGAAGTTAATAAAGGACCGTGGATACTGATTCATTTGGAAAACTAAAATCCCATTTTGAATCAATAATTCTGTCATGACAATTCATGAATACTGAAACTTATTCAATCATATAAATTATTAAAAATGAATATGAAGAAAAAAGCAACTTGTGTTTATAATAAATCCACTTTGATGATAAAAACTGAATATCAAAAGATGGTTAACATTAAAAGTTAAACAAACTTTGTTGTTCATGGAAGCATAAACATCATTGCGATTTGACAAAAGGCAGCAAATATAATTGGTAAATCCAAGTTGCTTAACTTGAAAGGTAATAGTTCACGTTAAAGCTTTCACTCTTTTAACACTATCGCATGCTTAATCTTCACTAGCCTAATGCTATGGTCACATTACCCAAAAGTAGCCTGCTCGGCGGCCGAGCGGCGAGTTTTTAACTAATTCTGCCCGGCGGCTGCCCGGCCACCGAGCGGCGGCCGCCCAGGCTCCGCTCGTTTCTAGGGCATCGCTCGGTCGCCGCTGAAGTTTTAGCGCGGAGTTAAAATTTGGGCGGCGCCTGCTCACTTTTCACTTGCCGCCCAAAATACGCTCAGTGCCTGGACGGTTGCCGCCCGGACACCGACCTAATCGCTGGGCGATGCCTAATTCCAGCAGCGACCGAGCAGGCTACTGATCGGTCGGTCGCTGCTCTGATTTGTGACCATAGCTTTAGCGACCAAGTATGAAAAGAATTTTAAAAAGATGACGGTAAAATAACAAGATAACTGTTTCCAGTAGTCTAGAATAACAATTAACCTATTGAGTACATTTTAATTAATATGGTTTCATAGTTCACTTTTAACTTCTACTCTTTGAACGCAAAGAGCATGCTTAAATATCTTCCATAGCCTACACAACTTATAATGGGAGGATGAAAAAAGAGCACTAAAAGTAAGATGCTAAATATGACTCTACCTAGTTTAACCCATCTAGTCCATCTTAAATATTGGTAAAACACAAACATTGAAATAGAGTAGATCCCAGTCCTAGCTTCTTAGCTCACTCTCGTCAAAGGGTTAAAAAGACCAGATCGAGCCACCTTTCTTCCAATCGTCTTCCATGTTGATGCAGGATACCCAAGGCTCCTTATCACCGGCATCGACTCACAGAAATTGGACCCTTTCTTAAGTGATTGGGAGAATGAGACCCCTTGATGCCATCAAAGAAAATTGTTGATGGTCTAGATTAGGAGCATGAAAGCCTTCCCACCTTCCTGTACACTGTCCTACTTGACCCAAAAAGGTGTGAGTACATGTTCATCGCAAGCCGAAAAGTACTCATGTTGGGTAGTGGTGATCTGGGAGGGGGGGGGGGGGGGGGGTAGGGCACACACGCCCCTCCCCTTTTACAACAAATTCATTTTTATACAGTAAATTAAAACCTTAAATGATTTCTCTCTTATTTTCTGTTTATTGTTTGTCAGAGATTTTCAGATTCAAAAGGAACTTGAAATGTGTGCGCACATTTTTTTCTGCTCCTTTTCAGATAGAGAGTTCTTTAACTTGTGCCCACCCATCGCCTTACAGACTTCTGGATCTTCCGGTCTTTGGTGAAAGATTCAGGAACTAGAGCCATGCTTTTACAGAAGTATTATTAAGGATGCATTCTTTACTTATTTACATCAAATATTTTTTTGTCAAAAAATTTATACAGATATTCCTTGCAATTCTTAAATCTTGCACTAAATATTGATCACGATATTCCTTAAAACTTTAAAAGGCAAAACAATATTAGTTTCTTTAAAATTCTTAATGATGCTTTGACTAAATCTGAGCTTTTTTTATTGACCATGACATTTTCCACAAGTGTCATAAGTTACTTCAAATGAGCATTTTCATATTCACATCATTAGCCCTCCCAAGTATATCATGAGGATTAATTTTAAACGTTTCATTCTCATGTATAGTAAAGATGATTCTTCAATTCATTCACAATCATTGAATAATTAACACTTCAGATTATTAGCATAAAAGTATACTTTTTTCCCTATTCTAACAGGAATTCAATTCCAGTTTACATGCATACTGCATTTGTTTACAGCATAAAAAAAGGCAAAAGTAATCATTTTAAAATTAAAAGCAAGATTTAAAAAAGGCCAAAAGGCTATTCCAACTATATATCCATCTCTGTATAATTTGTTACCAGAAAATGTTATCCATCTACTATATGAAGATACACAATGAATAGCTTTTAGAATCATAATTTGCATCATTATGTATTTCCACTTAAATTTCCATGTAATCTCTACTTTTCACATAGTTCACTGGATAGGCGATGATTGCAATGAAAAGGGTAATCATGTGAAGGTAAATATAGCTCTGTAATTTGCATTTACCGTTAATGATGCCGCATTACAAAAATACAGATAGCACTTATCAAACCATGGACCTATTAGCGCAATATAAATGCTCATGCATCACTATTTACTTTCAACGTGCCGATGATAGATAGTGAGAGTTAAAGAGCATGCATTATTGTTCCAGTTTTGTATTTGTATGCATGATGCATGGCACATGAGACCTTAGTACTCTTCTCCTTTGACAGCCCTTATGGTATCAAGTCCCATCTGGCCTCGCGTATTAACTTTGACTGACATCTCCAGTGCGACCCTGGATGAACAGCAACTTGAAAATCTTGTCATACGTTTTGGACGACATCTTTTTTTTCTTCTCTTATCCTAGCAAATCACAAGAAGTTAAAAGGAGGAGATCAAGAGAGAAAGATGGCACAATTTTTTTATTTCTTGTCTGTTCAACAAATGTTTGCAATTACCATTTCTGCCATATTATTTTGAGAAGTTTTCTCCAACTGAGCCAGAGAGGCATTAACTCTGTGCTGGCTTCAAAATAGATGATTTTCTTTTTCCAGCATTGACATCAAATAGGTTTGTTCCTCCTACTTTGAAAGTTCTAAATTAGATAATGAGATAAAATTAAGTAGACCTGCATGTAAAATACTCAAATTGTTATAATAGCTAGAAAGATGCTTCTGTAGTCATTTCAATATTCGGCAAAGAAAGCTAAATGAAGAAGTAAAATTGAGGGACTTTGAATTTACAACATTTGGATTATCATCTGGCATATGGAAAACTGAATCACTCAAAAGAATGTCTCTCTTGTCATCTGAAAACAAAATTGTAAGATTTGTGTGTTTTCCCAAAACTAATAACAGCAACGGAATGAATGAATGCAGAGTTTGCAAGAGATTTATTTTTTGTGTATTTTTCTTCTGATAACAAATGATTGACAGGAGACATAGAGGAAGAGGGAGAGGTAATAGCAACATCAACTACATGTACAAGAGAGCAAGTATTTTTATCCCGATTTGAAAGCATGTCCAACCATTACTGCCATAGTGAAGGCACTTTGTGATTAGGTAGTTGAGTACTAAATACCATACATTGAATACAAAAATGACCAATCTAATCCTTTAAGTTTTTTAAATAAACAGTTTGACCCCCACCCCCCCCCCCCCCCCCTCTCTCTCTCTCTCTCTGCATTGTCTTAAAAATTGGCATTATAAGCACACCATCTTTACAATTTATACATGTTTCTCTTCCACATCCTTGGTTACCAACCATTTGATTCACCTGCTATGGAAAATGGCACATTTATGGATGAAATTCACCTTGCATACATTGGTTGTTGCTATGTTTGGCAAGCGTCTAGCAAGCTTTGCAGTCATCAAGAGCAATTTTTAGTATGCATGAAATTATTAAACAGGTCTTATTCATCACATCAAGACTATAATCTCTCAATAATTCTGAGCTTGATAACATACCTTGCAATCTGTAATAAGCCATACATTCGATGTAATTCACATATTATGCAAAATGGCTAACTGCAATAGATCAGTGATTTATTGAAAGCTTAATTCTCACAAATATTTTCCATATGCTCTGTGAATGCATTCCAATGAAAGTACCTTAGGCAAATCTGTCACTTAAGTCTTGTTTCCACAACAAAAAAGCTTTTTACACCCAAACCAGTGAAATGCCGGTTACAAGGTCAAAATCTAGCATATTCTACAGCTCTCTATGCCAAAGACATAATACGTTAAAAACAACGATATCATATAACAGATAGATTACCTAAAGGTTGCCCTGGAAAGGGAGGAGGGAACTTCCCTTAAAATGCCTACAGTAAAATGAAGAAACAGTATCTGCATACTGTTTAGGAGATGGTGGCTTACATATCATGCATCTAATGGGTTCTCCAAAAAAGAGTCTGGTAACAGAATAATACATCACTATAAGTAATACGCTAAGGCTCCGCGGGGGGCGCGACGTCTCCGCCAGCCTTTGTATTCTATTGTTTTTTAATGAGATCGCCGACCGAAGTTGGTGCAGCTATCTCCTCCTGAACCCTCCCCTCGGGGTACCCGTGCCCGGTGCCGTCGTCCGCGGGAGAGTCTACTCTGTCGAATTGGCTATACTCCGCCCGAGGTCCTCCTCCGTGTCGACGTCCAGGGCGAAAACAGACGCGATATGCATAATGCATGATATGCGTGACGACAGAGATACCTCATGGATATTCAACATAACATCCGTAGACACACGACCGATGACTATCCACTCACATTAAGTTGCGTATTAAATGCACGCTGAATGGGTATGACTTACCCCGTGTTGGGTATCTTCCTATATGATATTCTCTATATAGACCGCGCCGTCGATCACACTCATTTCTTTGCAGTTCTCAAAGAGACACACAACAAATGACAAACCACTCACATTATGTTGCGTATTAAATGCTCTATGCAAAGGGCGGGATCACCGAGAGTAAAGCGTCTTGCTATAGGATGTGCTTTAGGATGTGCTTTAGCGCTGCATGCACAAGCCACAGATACACACGAAGCTTCCCGTCCACGTCCTAACTTAGAGACCTATTTCCATCATTATTGCCGCGATTTTTATATAGTTTTCGTGAATGGAGGTATGAAATCAAAGCTTATTTTGTGATTATTACGGCCATGTATACAAAATTTTGATTATCATTTTCTAAAGGAAAGTTTTCACAAGAAAACCATTGGACTGACAGTTCAGTCGCAAGCTGCCTTCAATCAACACGCAGTGCAGTGTGTGTGAGTTGAGATGAGCTTGCAGGAAGCTCCAAAACCGGGACCGCGCCCCGCAGGCGTCCGACGCCTGCGGCGCCGGTGTTGAGCTTCCTGCAAGCTCATCTCAACTCATTTCACACTTTGAAATTGTTATCTGTTGCTTTGCATCATTATTGCCGCGATTTCAATATAGTTTCGTGAATAGATTTACGAAACCTGAGCTTAGAATTAGTAAAAATATTACTAATGTCTACGTTTTTAAACGACTGTCTGATTTTCTTGTGAAAATTTTACTTTGAAAAATGATTATCGAAATTCATGGTCAGAAATAATCACAATCTAGGTTCATTATGTTACAGTTCTTGCATCAAATCAATGCATGAAAACTTAGTTATTGAACTAGAAAAATGTTTTTTTTTTTTAAATAGGCAATTATGAAGTAGGAAGCCTGAAACCTTAGCCTACTAAACAAATCTCAACAAAGTGTAGGCCTATCCTTTTATGAATTAATGAAAAAGTAGCCCCAGAAAAAAGAGCCCCCGAAAGTTGAAAAAGTAGCCCCCGAAAATTTCCCAAAAATTTGAAATGGAGCCTCCGAAATGAAAAACTTAATTTTTTGCCTGCGCCCCCCTCTAGAATCCTTCGGATTTCCGCGGGTCCTGAGTTGAGTGTATATATAATATAGGGGTGGGGTCCACGGGTTTCAAGGGGCCATAAACCCCCAAGAGATCGGGGGTTACATTCTTCAAAGTTGGGGGGGGGGAGAGATCAGATCGCAGCGGGTTGAGTGTATATATAATATAGGCGTGGGGTCCACGGGTTTCAAGGGGCCATAAACCCCCGAAAGCTTGGGGGTTTAGGCGTTTAATTAGGGTCAGATGAGCATATTTTTAATACTTTATTTGTGACACTTGCGAGTCACTAATTGGCGTGGGGACAATACGTAGAGTTGCGTAGTGTTGCGTACCAACTACGCTGGCCTACGTTACTATATGCTGAGGGACGGAAAGGGGTACGCAAGATGAACGAAAACAATTCAACATGTTTAATTTTTTTCGCGTACTTTCGGCGTAGAAATTTGATGCAGAAAGTACGCCTTTTTACGCAACACTACGCTACATGCCTACGCAACAGTACGCTACCCTACGCCAGATCGACAAAGCAGTAAAAGCTTTCCACACTACGGAACTCTACGCAGTTCCAGTGGCTTAAAGAATAACTACCGGTACAGTTGGATCGTTTTTTTTTATTTTTTTATATAAAGCCAAATTTAAAAAAAAACATGTTTGGCGTCCTGTTTTTTTGAAAAATGGGAAGGAGGAGGCCCTTTTTTTTTCTTTCAAAATGGCCGCTCGGTACATTTTCCCTGACATTCGGGCTATTTTTCAAGATGGCGGCCGACAATTTTTTTGTTTTCTTTTTTAAAATCAGAAATACATTTTAGCAGTGCTTTTCATGTTTTTTTTTCTTCAAAAAAAAAAAAAAAAAAAAAAAATAGGAGGCGGCCCCCAAATAGGAAGCAGACGGGGACGCTGTTTTTTTTTTCTTTCAAAAAAAAACTTCAAAAAAAATTCAAAAAAATAAAAATAGGAGGCGGCCCCCAAAAAGTAAGCGGGCGGGGACGCAAAACATTTTTTTAATGGCCTGAATGGCAAATAAAGTTCTTGGTGGTTTAAATTTAGACAGTCTCTATATATCTATTTACACCCCCCGCCCCCCTCTAGAATCCCGCGGATTTCCGCGGGTCCAGCTAGTATCCTTATAATCAAGTAAAGATTTTCTCCCAAAGGCCTCATTTACATTTTTGTTCTCAGCTGGATATCCTGGATGCTAGTGCTCTAGAGGTTGTTCAACATAGCGACAACTGCTCTACTATCCTACACTAACAGAACTCTACCTTCAATCCTGGACTATACACCATCCCTAAAACACTAATCCTAAACCAAATTGTAAAATTTTGAACTGCAACCTTTACCCTTTATCTTTGAAACAATAAGACCTGAAGCAATTTGTTGCACGCAACACGAACCGTCGTCTCCGCGCATTTCCAAGCGAAAGTCAATTTTGCAGAAAACACGTTTAAAAGATTTTTTTTTTAAACGGTAATTGTTAGACTTTAGAATAGGTTATATTAAAAATCAATGGGACTACTTGATAGCTTAGGTCTTTCACCACGAACCGTCTGCTCTACTTGCGCGCAACATGACTGAACAAATTGAATGGAAGGCTCTGGTACTGCGCGCAACAGAGGACGGTTCGTGGTGCAGACAAATCCTTTAACTCTTATCCTGCCTTGAGACTGCTAGCGCGCTAGTGTTATAGTGCCGTGTGCATGCGAGCGTGCTATCGATTGACTGCCACGTTCATGCTAGCGAGCCACCGCTACTCTGCTTTGTTCACGCTAGCGCGCATATGTAATAACAGTTATTGTTCATGCCCATTGCACCGTGTTGAGTGCTTTTGCAGTGCTATTGAAAGTACCATCGCGTGCATCAGATTATCGGATTTGGATTACGCGTCTTTGTATACAACAGTCAGATTGGATTTTCTCAAGTAATTCAGCGATTTAAATAACACGCGCTTGAACCAACCTTAAAATTAACTTGGCACACAGGAGATTTGTGGCTGGCAGAATAGGGATTAGCACTGTGGCACTGGGTGCATTGTATGGGTGGCAGCTTAAGAGTTAATCGCTGAGCGGACACTTTGTGATGATTACGGTATTACGTAACGAAGCATATTCAGCTATGAAATTTTTACAGGATGTAGGTAACCAAGAGTACATGCAAAAAATAGCAAATTTTGCTGGAGATAGATAGATAGATAGATTGATATTCTGGTTTTATTCAAGAAAAAATACTGATTAAAAAGTCTGAAGACTAAATAAGTCAGTTTAGGACGGTTCGTGGTGAGAGCGACGAATTGTCACCAGGTTATACGTTGCAGAAGCAGCTCTTAATGTGAGTGGGCATGAAGACACAAACTCTCCTGAATGGGTTCTGTCAGGGGGGTCTCCTGGTCTTGGACCACTTCGAGTAAGTATATAATCAAAAAGACAGTAAACTTTCAAATGTATTATCCTACATATAGTCTGAAGAAACTTTCACGAACCAGTCTTTAATACACAAACATGTCATGGTGATCTGTGCTACCACGTACAGAACAGAAGCTCTTGGTCTGCTCTCAAGGAAAAATTGACCCTCAAAATATGTGAAAACAAATGAAGAGTCAAACTGCCAACTGAAGCATTTAATCGTCTATGTTTTTTTTTTTTTTTTTTGCTTGTCTGTTTAATTTGAAGAAAAACAAGTTTTTCTTATTTGAGGGGTAAATCTAGGTACTAGCTCTGCTCTCTTGACATATGTAAATAGACTCAGTTTTTATCAAAATTAAGACTTATAATTATCTGCTTTTATTTAGAGCAGTGAGATCAAACAAGCATAAATTGCAATATTCCATACCATACTTTAAAATTCACTTGTATGTTTCATTAACACTTTTTCATGGGGAAACTAGATTGATATTTTTGTGTCTTTGGCTGCGTTCAAGCAATTTTTTGAAGCTAGAATCACAAATCAAAACGCCGTTATATTAAAAACACAGTTACTGCAGGAGAGCGTTCAAGCGATTTTTCAGCAACGCTGATTCTCGCTCTTTTCAAGCCCAGCCACTGCTCATCACACTGTGCAGTTTGACCCAAGAAGTATAGGTCAACTTCACCGCGTGCCTTCGGAATTTGTTTAGGGTCGACTGTTGTCCAAACCGGAAGCAGGCCACGATAATGATGTTATAGAATCATGATTAAGATCTCCGTTCGTTCAAGCGATTTTTAGCAACCGTGATTCTGCAGAATCAGGGTACAAAACGCATCTTTATCAGCGTTTTATGTTTGCGTTTTTAAACAGGTTTATTTTTACTACCGACGATAAATCACTTGAAATTGCTTGCACGCAACCGTGTTTTAAACTAAACGTCTTTGAAAAACCGTGTTTCTAGGGTGAAAAAGTGTCGCTTGAACGCACCCTATAAGAAAGCAAATAAAATCGCTTCATTACATGAGCAGAAAGCACTCTATAAATTTGCCCTTGAGTGTACTATATCTGAATTGTATAAGCCTAATTGAAGAGCAAGTTCTTTTAAGTGATGTTTAACTTTCACAATAAAAGAGGTTAAAAATCAGCACTTAAGCATTTCATTCTCCGAACTCGCTCTTTCTGACGCCTATTGAAAGAGAATTGATCAAAGCCTTTGTTACCGAGATGTGTAAGAAAGGGAGAAGCATTACTGATCCGACTACAACAGTCACGTTTCCAATGATCTATCCCTGAAATGAGGCAATTTTAATTGCTTGCATTTCAAAAAACTGATTGTAGTACACCCGCAATTGATAAGGGAAATTCCCTTTCCTTTAAAATGTACTTCCCTTGTAACATGCAAATACGTGTGGGCTATTAAACTATATCACTTAATTCTCACAGCTAGGGCATCTCTCTGACTGTGTCTTACTATGAGACCTGCTACCCCCCCCCCCCCCCCCAAAAAAAAAAAAAAAGAAAAAAAAAGGAAGAGATAAATTGCAGTTTTCAATTCCATTACGATAGTAAAAGTTGTAAAAATTGTGTTTGTGATGGACATTGTGTACATTTATAATTTTTGTCATATAAATGCTCTATCAGTGAAATGTAAAAATGATGTTTGTAATGAAAATGTATGAATCGTATGGCTTTTACATATTTCTAAGCTGTGATAGAATCTATTCATAACAAAAAATACATAGAATCAGTAAATATCTTTTTGAGTACTGATTGAAAAACTTTGCCATGTGGCTTGCTCATGGATGTTGGTAGCATACATTGTAATTGATGATTTAATAATAAATAATAATAATAATAGTAATAATAATAACAATAATAATCATCAAGATAATGATAATAATCATACTACTACTAATAATAATAACGCTCATGTCTGTCAAACATGGCACTCCTAGCCCTCCACATTAATGACCAACTGCATATTAATGCCAATATTCACCTAAATAACTTTCCTTTACATTCAGTTCTAAATATAACTAAACATATCATAAATAGGCACAAAACTTCAAAATTGGATTATGGAAATGCTCAAAAAGTGAAAACAAAATCTTGGCTCTTTGTCTCGGTTTCATCATGTCATAATGACAAAGGCCTCGCTCTATGTTGATATTATCAGGAGAATCTTTATTTGGTTTTATTCCATGACATTTAAGAGTTGATGAATAAGGTTTACAAAAGCAGCATCCATAATCTAAGTACCATAATCCGATTTATTTGAAAATGGAACAGGATCTTAGTGCCTCTGAAAATTTGATGGCAAAATCACTGTAAGTCGATCATGACTGTTTACTTGTGAAATACATTTATCTATCAATACACATATATTTTCCTATAAATATTCAGTTTCTATACTTGTATCAAAATGTTCAGGAGAAATAAATATAAAATGAAACGGTTAAATGAAGGGGAAAGGGATAGCTGATGATAATATAAAGAAGATTGAAGCAGAGTGGAAAAAGAAGAGGATAGAGAGAAAGAGAGAGAGAGAGAGAGGGAGAGAGAGAGAGAGAGAGAATACCATCAGACAGCTCTATTATGATGGGAAAACATGAAATAGCAACAAAACACGGCAAAGGAGTGAGGCTATTTCTATAAGCATACAATGACACATAGAAAGAAGAATGAATTTAATTAATCATTGGTCATGGATTGCAAAATGAAGGATCTTTAGTTCAACTTCAAATGTCCTTAAAAAGTTTATGACAAATCTTAAGTCAGCAATGTTTACTCATAAACCACCAATCAATAGACAAAGTCTGCAATCAATATTTACCTTCAGACTTGTATGAATTTAAATGTTTGCTACATGTATTCTATTTCCTATTCTTACACCCATCTCTATCTCAATCTCATCAGTCTTCGAGCCATCTTCTTCCCATCATATGTATGATTTCTCTACAAGCTTGAGAGTCAACACGAAGCACTTAGTAACTTGACCCGTCATCGTCAAATATTTTGACCAATCCAGCGTGTCTGTGACAGACAAGCAAGCGCGCTGGCCCAGGAAACGGACGCTAAAGCCTTGGCCAAAGCTTGTCACTCTCTTGTTGACAGGGGATTATTTGGGTAGTGTTGCTTGTAACAAGAAGGCAGCCCGTCAATCCTGTTATCATAGCTAACATGGCGTATCCGACAACCTCCTGTCTCTTTCCATCTCCTCTCCTTCTTTCCTGACTCTCCACCCTCGGTACATCTCAGGGTTTTTGTCATTCTAGGGCCATTTCATCTCTTTGCTCTTAATTTCCCACTTGTCCATATCCATCTAGTTCTATATCTTTTAGCTTATTTCCTCCTCGCCACTCCCTCACATTCTTTCTTGCTATATAAGCAGATTAAGTGTCTTCAATCAGATTACATTTTCTTGCTTTAAAAGTTTTACCCAAATGTATGTTGACATACCATATGATTGTTAAGTGCATTATATATGCTCTTCTTCATCAAACATTTCTCACATTCAACAAGATCTCTTTTTCATCCTCCACCTCAATCATGCCACAGGCATTCTTACACTTTCATAAAAATGTTCCTTCCTTCCTCTCTACATTGTGTACTTTTTTTGTTCTGTCTTGTTTCCATTCCACAATCTCTCCTATGCATATTTCAGCCGTCTCTGAACCGATTTTGATCAAACAAAGATGAATTTGTCATCTAAATTGTATGCTCTTTCAAATTTGACACTCAGCTTTTCATTTTCTCACAAATAAATTATTTTGTGTATAGCGCCCTCTATATAAAAACTCAACTATCCCTTTAAGTGTAATGATTAGTATTTCCCATGATATTCACCAGTGGGGGAATCAAAATAAAACCAATATCAAATTCATCTTTCACAATACCTATTACCACAAAGTATTTTCTCTTTGCCAATGATCCTAAATTCTACGAACGAATTAGTTTTTTAATGATAGTATTGAGCACATGGTAAGGAACCCACAACATAAAGATAGAGAGCACAAGTTCTTCAAAACAGTAATAAACCGCTTACCACCGAAGTCTCTAAGAACCTATATGAAGATCAATACAAACTAGCAAGACATCAATAAAGATTACATTTGTTTAATTTTAAAAAGGAGCAAATTGGATTCCAGTCTCTTCACATTGTCTCAGGAGCAATCTTAGAGTGACCTAGCTCTGAAACAAGCCAATATCCCGCTTAAATGGTCAAACCAAATCTCATTTAATCAATGATTGTCTCCGATTGCCATCCACAGGATGACCGCAAAACCTACATGGCCCCGGTATTGGTTGGACCGCTCCCAATATTACCTAGGCCTACTGTCACCCGACACCTCTCGGCATTGTCCTCGGGAAAGTGCAGGTAACCCACTTTTACGATTTACGTCTACCAGTAATTCTCAGGTGGTTCCACTAGACATCTCCCCCCCCCCCCCAACTCTCCCTGCGTGTTTCCTCAGACGATGTGCTAAATACGCATCTGGCCATATTTGCAGATGAACACCTTCGCCCGAGTCCTGTCAAATCTCCCGGGTGACACGTTTTCCCCCCTCATATATCCTTCCTTGCTCTTTTTTTCTCATCCTTCCCCTCCTTTTGATTTGGAGCATCTTTCTTCCAACACACACTCTCACTCTCTCCTATGAATAAGTATGACCACAAAATTTAATCACACTTCAATTTTCTCGCTCAGTGCCGAATTTGCGTGAGGTGGGGACCAACATGGCCATGTCGGTTGTCGATGTTATTCCGCAGTTTCCAATTACGACTTGCCACCTGAGTGTCACATAGACTCTTCTCACTCTCAAACAACCAGTCCAACCGACCGAGATTGGAAAGGCTAGCTCAAGGAGAGGGACGGAGGCAGGGATAAACATATGTTCTGGAGCAAGAGCAGGAAGTTTTTATATAAGTTGCAAAGTAGTGACAGCATATATTTAGGAAAAGTCAAGGAAGAGAACTTTCTAAGAAACCCTAATGTAGCTAAATAGTTTAAGTACATTTTCTTGTTTAAAGGGAATAGCCTGTATGTGAAGGGGAAAAGTATGATGTATAACAAGTTTACTTCAATTGCTAATATGAATGGGGGGAAAAACATATAAGAACATTTGAAAACAAATTAAGACATGGAACATTATAAAATGAAATACATATTTCAAGACATCATTAGGTTGGTCTGATATATCTTACCTTACGTTTATTCTATATAATTATATATCATTGATATATGTGTTTGACTGATCTAAATATAAGAACAAAAGTATATCCCTCCAAAATATTAAACAACAATGATATCAACAAATCTTGTGTTTTACTTTTAATTGTGTACTAGCTGCTCTGGTCATTCTGCTTTTTTTCTTCAATGAACTATATATTCCCCTTTTAAAAATATTCAACTACTTACATTAAACCTACAATCCCCCCACCATATGGCCTTAAATAGTTCCTCCCTCATCATGCAATCCCAGATTCCCATTCTTCATATCCCAATTCATTGATATGGCATTTCGGCTCCGGTTTCATGAGCAATTTGTACAGACAGCCTTCCATAACACAGCTAGGCTTTTGCCTCTCCTCCTCGATCCCCTACAGGTTTGTGTTTGTTTAATCTCCACATGTTAAATGCATGCCCAAAATATTTCACACGTTGCATGGTTATTGATTGTCTGTGAGCCATAGGTCTAGCTAGCTCTGCTCCACGCCTAATGATAATGATGAAGACGAGCTAGAGGAGAAAAGGTCTGGAAGTGTTTCAGGGTTTGAGGTTTGCGTTCAAGGATAAATACTATTGTTGGTGTGGAGATGCATGGGCTAGCTAGCTAGCAAGGTGATCTTATATCTTTCATAGATTGAATTCATTGTTGATTGTGCTGCTAATCCATAGGACAAAACCATTGGCACGTATTTAAATAGACTATAAAAAGACATATCAATTGAAGTCAAAAGGCAGGAAGAGAAAAAGAATATATGAACACATATTCCTGTAAACATGCAGGAAAGTCATGATCCTGACACAACAGTATACATGTATAACAAACACACTAACATATCACTGGTTGATTTACTTTCATGTACTGACCTAACCTACATCTTCTCGCAAACAAATTCATGACTCAGTAAGTGTAACCATTTTCTTTTTATCCAGCAGTGCTTCTAATTTACACTAACATTCATAACAGCACATTCTAAATATCAGTTAGACTTAAATACAATTTCACATGAAAACCTCCCACTATCATTGCTGATTGCAAAGACAGACACAGACTATGAGTCAACAATAACCTCTGTGTTTGAGTAACTAAGAAAACAGTTGTTCTGCAGATCCTGTTAGCTCAAGTGTTAAATCATTTATTTGAAGCATTCACATACCAACCCAATTAAATTAGAATTTAATTTCACTCATTGCTCCCATGTTGTGACAGCTTATATTTATACAAACGAAGTGCAAACTCCTACATCAAAGTTGTTGGAGCTTATATAACCAATTTGTATTGACATTGAACAAAAATATATGCATGTATGTGGAAATTAATTTGCATGTAGCTCCAAGAAACTCCATAAGGATTTAAGCTGGAAAAAAAAGCAACTGGAGTTCTTAATAGGGGGAAATTGCCCCTGGGATATTTAATGTGGGGAGACATTCTTTCATTATAGAAAATCATGTACATAATTTACTGTTATAACAGAATGTAATCAGTAATTTAAATGAAGGTCTCAATAAACCAACAAAGCCCAAATTGAATAGAAAGAAATGTTAGCAAATGAAATTTATCCAAAATATATAAATAAATGCTATCTCCCCCTGATAGCAAGAAAGGAATTTCAACTACTTTAATGACACTGTAAAAATAGCCTACTTAAACAAAGTGTTCTCAATCATATTTCATTACCCATCGTCTACTAGAACTAGATTGTCTCTGTAAATTCATATGGGATTAAGAGAATTCAGTAGTCAAAGGGTGAGGAGATCAAAGACAATTAATTTGTAATCATGACATTAAAGCTTTCTAAATCTGAACCTAAGTAGATTCTTTATCAATTCTTGATACTATGCGAATTTATAAAAAGTGCTGGACACAAAAGACTACACAGGCTTCAATTGTGCCCATGAACCAGCTGGTAGACAAGACTAATATTATTCATAGTAGGTGAAAGCTATCAAAACATGAGTGCAAGAAAATCAATAAAGTAAACTTTTGTATGAAAGCTGTCATGTGTGATAGTGAAGGTTAAATGTTTTCCATTCAATTAAGCCAGTGGCTACTAAAATCTCTCACTTCCCATACTCCATAGACTATAATGCAGGATCCACTGGGTTCATGTAGGTAAGGTGTTAATTATTGTTGGCCACAACATATGGGCAGTAGAAAGTATTTGATACTACTTCTTTCCATTCGTTTAAATTGAGAGCCATGAACATTATAATTACAATTTCACAAATATCAAGACTTTCATTTGAACACTTCAATATAATTTAATGCATACATGTACATGGAAACACTTACTGAAATAATGAAGTGCATTTGTTTTTTTACCATACATTGAAGAAGGGTTTGTGCGAGAGAGAAACAAACATTACAGATGGCCATGTCTAAAAATGAAACATGTCCCTTTTGTCAGATGTCGCTACAGGCAACGACTCCTCAAAATGTGCATGTTACATCTTTGAGAAAACAGGAGGCTGGTTAGTTCAAAATGTTTGGGAAAGGAATTGTGTCTCACCTCAAACACACACATTCTCACACACAAGAGATACAGACAAAGAAGACCCTACTACCCATTATTTATCATGTTCGCAGTTGGAATAATATGCAGACGAATACCATGGGGATTTCTATGATCAACGCACAGAAATAGATAGTGCTGTGTACATTTATAGTGTCTGTATTTTAAAAGAAGAATGAAAGAAGGTGAGATGAGACTCTACATGTACTTACAAAAGAGTAGATAGATAATTATACTGAAAGAGATATACAGGTAGTAGAAGGGGTGGAGTGAGAGAAGAAAAGAGGAGAGGAAGATGGGTAGAAAGAGGCGGAAGGGGGAGGGGCAAGGGGAGCAAAAACAGAAGAGAAAAAATGACTGTAGTGGTAAACAAGATCCCTAATAGATATGCAACGAACAAATTTGAAAGAGGGAAAATATTAACATTTACACCACAGAGCATTTTTATTTTACTGAAAGCATGGCACTTCACCTTTCAATATTCAACTTATTATGTACTTGTAGCAAATATCATCTGCCAACACATCTTAAGCTATCATCTCTATAAACAAATTCTTGCTGTGATCTTCCAATGTTGTGATTTAGAGGACATGCACGATCACTTGGAAGAGAAGAAAAACAGTACATTGAAAAGAGAAAATGAAATCATATTGTCTTTGAGATTTTAAGAGATACTGGTATTGCCTTTGCTTCTTAAAGAGATGCTATCTACATTTTCACAATAAGCTAATGCCGATTTTGGTTGTTGGATAGTGATTTTGTGCAAAGAAGTCAAAGGTTGCCTTGCTCCCCAGACAAAATGAGAACTTTAGGTAAAGCAAATAAAGAAAAGGATCAAAAAGACAAGAGAGAGAGAAAGAGAGAGAAAGAGACCACGAGGGAGAGAGAGGGAAAGACAGAGACAGACAGATCAAAAGAGATGCAGCGAAGAAAAGTTTGAGAGAGAGAGACAGACAGACACAGAGAGATAGCGAGAGAGAGAGAGAGGGAGGGAGAGAGAGGAAGAGACCAAAACTCCTATATGCAACAGGCTGGTGATTTCTACCCAAGACCCTCATCAGAAATCTCCTCTCATTAAATTCACATGCCTTCTTCAAGGGCCTCCGCACACACCCCAAAAAAAAAAAAAAAAAACATCAAGAAAATAAACCCTGTGCCCTACATCTTGGTCGCCTGCATGTTTTATTCATGACCTATTCTGTACGCATGCATGCACATCTATCTTGGAGGCTCTAGCAGTATATCTTCCTCACTCACGCTTATCTGACTGTATTAAACTACAGCCCCCACAAATTTAGCCTGATGTATTCTGCCCACACACACAGTTCAGAATTTAGAGAGCTTTCTCAAGTAATCTTCCCTCTCTATCGTCTTTAGAAAAAGTAATCCTTGACAGATCACTTTTAGTTAAGTCTCTTGAAAAAGTGCAAACCAACTCTATGCATTTCAGTCCAACTACTTCAAACTAAATTATATACCATTTCAGAAAATGTGTCGCCTCGAAAACCTGTATGAAAACACAAGATATTGTTGATGCTTTATCACTACCTCACTTCTTCTTATAAAAAATTTGCTCATAATACAACCTGCTCTGAATATCTCAGCTGCATTTTGCATATAGATGAAACATCTTGAAATTGGGCCATCCCTACTTTCTAAAAGAGACCCTAGCACTTGTGAGTTTCTCCTTGAGCTAACAAATCTTCATGAATAATAAAATGTCATGGCTACTTATAGAATAATGAAGTATTTCTATGGTGCATGTTTAATGTCAACAAAATGAAGTTAATATTGCCTGCCAGTCACAAGGAAATAAAGATACAGCTAGACATGATATCACTGACGCTAAGAAAACTCTTTTCTAACTTAAATTGCACACCCTAACATTAAGATGGAACCATATTTTTCAATGTCTGTATTTGATTTCAGGATTTATAAGCATAGCAGCTCACTTTGGAACAAATATAGATCTCACAATATTCATACATTCATGTAGCATGCACATGTAGCATGCACATGGATTAGAATATATATTTGAAACTGATATTAGAATTGATGAGCACGAAATACCACATTGGGTAGAATGTGTCTACTCCATTGAACCCAAATGCTTTGTAAGTTTAAGGTCGCAATATGGTGAAAAGAAATGATAAATTGCTGTTCAGTAGTGACGTAGATGCACATGTACGCATGGAATTGAAATTGATCCCTTGGGGGACGATACAGTCAAAATCATTTGTCATTCCTGGAGACTATACATGGACATATTTAAGCAGTATAGAATAGAACTTGTAAAGATAAGTTCATAAATAGATATATAATGTATGCGCAACTGCCCTCTTCCCTCTACTTGAGGTAATCATTACCGGTATTGCATATGTTTAATTCATTTCTTTCTCATTTCTTTTTCTCTCTATCTCTCTCTCTCTCTTTATCTCAATTCTCACTTTTTTTTCTCAATGTGTGACTCTCCATCTCTCTGTCTCTATCTTCTTTTTAAAATTTAATTGTCATACTCACCACCATGCTACTCACTTGCAACTGAAATTCACTTGGATTGGGCTTTAATACTTTCTTGTATACATGTACATACATGTATACCATTAATTCTCAAGTAAAAGTGGTAATACTAATAAGCTTTATGCTAATGACTGATGAGGAAAGAGTACTATACAGAGCAATATTATGTGAAGCGCACAGTTTAAAAAAAACTATATTATCTCATAAAGGGGACATGATGTATTAAGCCTTTCATGAACAGAAAGAATACATGTTGTGAGTAACACACATCAGTTACAAACTATTAGAAACTACTTTTTGTGTGCATGGATATTCCTCCAACGTTAAGGTTGCTATTTATAACAACCTTACCTACATGTAAGTGGAGTAATTGGCGTTTTGGGAACTTTAAATTGTGAAAGTTGCTGAAGTTTAAGAACATAATCTGTTCTATGAGTAGAAAAGGTGATGAATGTTATCATTGTTATTAGGGTGAATAACAGTACGTGCATTTTCAACTCTTCATCCTTTGGGTGATATGCATATTTTCAAAGAAAGAACAATACATTTTAATCTCTACTTTGGTATTTTTTATTCTATAGTGATTCACAGCTTGACAGCTATCTTGTGTTGGCTGTTGTATTGATCTTGTATTGATATTGTCCAAGAAGCTGCACAGTATGGTTATGTTTGGGCAACTATTCATATTCCATAAATGTCCTTGTATTGTAAACAAATTGCCTGATAAGTTCTATGGTCTATTCCTATAACTATTTCCTGTATGTCAACCTGTAAACAAATAGATTTTTGTGCTTTGTCCTTCATAAAGAAATATTGATGTCTTTTTGTAATGTTGTAATTATCTGTACTTCTAACCTGACCTGCCATGTGGACTATACACATGAAAGGGATTGAGACTGCTCTTCTACTATTCACACACAGTATGTTATCTATTTCGAATTATATGACAAAACTGCAGCAAGGGTCTTACTCTTAGAAAGTTAATCACCTGATGTTTCAAAATACACTTCTGTGTGAAGGGTGTGTTTTTCCAACGTCACTAAAAAGGAATTATGTTGAACTGACATAATGTATTTGATCACACAACATTGTAAAACTAAAGTCAAGAATTTTGCTCTGCAACTTAAAGGTTGAACACAATAAAATTCACACAGGACCGTATTTGTGTGGACATTTATTTTTATCAAGGCAAAACAAATCCATAATGGATCATTCACAAGGTCAAGAAAGGATTTGAATAATAATTCTTATTGATTCCAAGTGGAAAATAACAAGCTTTGATAGTTTTACTTGAAGTTTAGACTTAAAACAATTGTAGTCTTTCAATCATTGTTTGTTCACACTTATATTGAATCACACATTCACAATTAACAGTCACATCAAAGACAAAGAATTAAACAAATTACCACAGTCACTCACACAAATACAACTTGCAAGGAATGACAGAAAAAGACCAACTTTATTCTTTATATTCACCTATTTACAGTCACGTTTTACAATTTTAATCAAATACTCACCGATTTATCTTGATAAATTCGTCCCCAGAGAAGTCTACCCAGTTCAGGAATGAGGCAGATTTTGTTATCGAAGGTGGAAAGTCTGAAGACTTCCACCCACGGTCACGCCCCTGTTATCGAGAATCTGGTGGAGCTTTAACGCCGAACCTCTCCCTGGCGTGTTGGTCACTGACCCGCTCCAAACACCCCGCTGATCGGGGTGTTTTCCCACGACAGTTGTTCTCGCTCTTAATGTATTCTTTTACGATTGCCGTAATTTTAATAAAATTCTGTCAAAGTGTTAACATCCACAATCATTGAAGATAAATTGTCTATTAATGTGTTTATTTCGGTGAATAATAGAAGATTTGAGACGAACTCACTCGAGCGCGCTCGTCGTCTGCAGAAGATGTGAAACGAAAGTTGATGATAGAAACTATGGTAAGCCAAATGTGCAATAATTAAAACTCAAATTTTCTATGATTTCTATATCTATGGATTTTTACAAGATAAACAGATCCATGTACTTCACCTCTGGACGTAGCATGGGTCCAGCATGTGGTTAATATATGAATTAATTGATTAGGGGAGAGATTGGGGGAGGGTTTAAGGGAGGGTGCACACTACTATCACACCCTTGATCAACTTGTATCGTCTTCTTTTCAAATTTCTTTTTCCCTCTCCCTTACTTTATTCCTCCCCTTCTTTCGCCATTTGATTTGATGGAGACGGGAGCAAGTATCCCCATGCCCCATTGAACTACTATGCTGGAATCTTCAAAATATATCAACAACACCTGTCTCTTTAAGTCTTGATAGTACGGTGTACATAGACCTTTTGGACAATTTGGTCTGGTTTTCAGGACCAAAAAGCTAGGGAAGTCATCATTTATCACAGTTGGTCTTGGCTCAAAAGGAATCTTTCCAACCTGAATTTCATTTAGCATTTCTTCTAAATGCCTGCAGTAATCACCCACCCAAAAACAAATTTGGCTTGTGCATATATACAAAGGGCACAATTTACTTTGTTACAAGATTTTTTGTGTCAAATGAGTCACATTTCAACACTTTCTTGTTATAGTTTTTCTAAACTACTGGTAAGCATACAGGCACGTCTAAATGTAGGTCTACTACATTGTAACTGAACCAAAGTTTAGCTCAAAACTTGTACTTACCGGTAGTAGAAATGAACTGATGCTCTATCACTAAATTAAAAAAAAAAAAAAATGTAATAATTCATCCATTGTCAAAATCTTGTTTCTTCATTGGTTTGTCCTTTCCCCATTTTTTCTTGTGAATTTGTCATGCAAGGTTAATCTTGTAAATGTATCCATCAGATGGAGGGGTGTGGGGGGGGGGGGGGGGTGGAAACTCAATATCATGGTACCATTCTTCCACAAACGCTGGCAAGGTCACAAGTCAAACACGTCTTTAAAATTCTGTGACCAGCAATAAGTCTCACAAGCCATTGCCCCCACACCATAGGAAATAAATAAATGAATAATGAAAGTAAAGCTCATGTTTTTCAGGTGTCTTTTTAGGTCTGAATTGCTGTGAGGGGGGGGGGGGCAATTAGGGGGCTCATTTTTTGTGTGTGTCCTTCATGGCTACTTAAGGTGACTTTTTCTGATAAGCATGTACGGTACCATTCGAGACATAAGAAGACACCACAAAATTCCCAATCAAAGGAGAAATACAAAGTTACAGAAAACACAAGACAAATTTTGCATATACAAGTCAACAAGTATATATATTTTTTTTCAAACATATTTGATCAGTGACAACATGATTTCATTTAGAAAATATCTTTTCTACACAACATACAAAGGCATCATCTGGGGGCGTATTACAAGGCAATGTGGGCCGCTATCCCTCATAATAATATATGGTTTTCAATTGTGACAATAATAACTTACAATAGTCTTTTTTATGGCTGTTTCCTTGTGAATTATACAATATGCCTTCCTAATAAAATAGAGCATAGGAACACATGACAATTCATGATGCAAAATGAGGCAGACCTCAAACAAATCACATACTCACAAAATAGTACACACTTGCAAACATTCACTTTACAAAATACTAATATATGAATCTCTTGCAAGTCACTTGTTCTGTCCAATTCGGGCTTTGTCCAAAAGAGAAATCATTTTGTGCAGGCAGAATATAGAATTTTATCAAATATCATTCATATAAATCTCAATAAATACATTCATTCTGAACAAAATTCCAACAAAATAACATGTGATGATAAACAGATTACAGACATGCAAAATTCTCTCTTAGACATTATTTGCCATCACTTTACAACACATTATACCACATCTTACAAAAAAAGTCAAAGGTCTAGCAATTGTAGAATTTAAACTTATTATAATATAATTATTATTACAATATGCTGAGACAAATTCTGAATAGCTAATAACATATTTATTGACAGAGAATGCTGTAAATAATATAAAGTTTGTTTATCCTATTATCTATAAATGTTATCAACAAAGGTACTATGAAGTATTCAAAAGGCACCTCTGTTTTATACTCATTGTTAAAATGACTGAAATTCCTTTCAGTTTAGCTTCCGTGTAGGCTCTTTAATATAACTAACATATAATCTAATCAATTACAAATTACCATTCATCACACAAGATGATATAATTTTCTCTGTATGTCTCACTGTGCAGGAAAATAGACCATAAAATGTTGGAGATTGAGTTTTCAATGTGAATAATGTATTGAGGCATTTCATTGCTTGAATGGGATCAACCTTTTACATCAAAAATGATAATCAAAAGTTTTACATCAATAATAACAACGAATAACATGTGATGATATACAGATTACAGAGATCAATTAAACAAAATATGGATATGAGATGGTAATTGGTAAAGACCACTATGTTTTAGAGATCTGTGATTGAATAATATTGATTTATTGTCTGTTTGGAGCCTGAACCCAGAAGGGCATTCAATAATTTGCTTCTGCAAAGAGGCAGCACCCTTTGGTTTCTCAACAGACAACATATCATTGCTCTAGTTCATTCTTATATCTTTTTCAAAACCCTCATTCTGGTTCAATCCAGATATGGGGCCAGTCACCACGAAATGAGTCCAGTGTCGCATTAGGCTCAATCGTAGTAATAGCGATGTATAGTGTGAATGTACTGAAAATTGACCCACCTACCACATTTAAGATTTTTCCAAAAATCGACTTATTAAATTCTTTGTTTGTTGAAAGTTTCATTGAAATCGAATGATGGGAAGTGTGTTGTTGCTATGTTGTTGTTGACCAGACTATAATATGTTATGCATCATTAACTTTACACCTAATTATCTCAAAACTAGGTAATCCCATTGTTTATAAAGTCCAATTAGGTTTTTGTTCATATTTCTGGATATAATTTATCAATTTTAATGTGTGACCCCTTAATTTAAAGCTTACTTAATGTAGATTCATGTAATACTTAAAAACAGGAATACAATTTTTGACCAACTGGACTCATTTCGTGGTGACAGGCCCCATATTAACCAAAAGGCAACAGGATGCCTGGTCATCAATATAGACAACACAAAGAGAACTGTGGGGGTGATCATGATACCATCCAGATATGATGGAAAATAGTTTTGACTTACCCTTTCTCAAAACCTCATTCTTGTTCAGTTACAGAAAGGCAATAAGATACCTGATTGTTGATCAAGATAGACAACATAAAGAGCACTTTGGGGACTTTTGTTGTAAGCACATGGTGAAAGTTGTAAGCATACAGTGAAAGCACAGAGATCAAGGTTCATACTCTTTGGTGATTTTGAACTCATGATTGGTATTCTATCTGATTTAGAAGTCACACTTTTGGTACAAAAATACAAAATAGAACAATTGTGTGTAAACATCATGGTGGCATTCCAGACTAAATACATCCCTAATTACTAAATACTCTAGCACGAGTAAATAGCTGATGGTGGGTGGTTATTTAAAAAAAAGGCCCATCCTCTAATACATACAATTGAAACCGAGTGTCTACATTATACATGTACATGTGCAAGTCCCAATCACTGATTTCAAGCATTCAACTGAAACACAAACATGTATCTTACATGCACGGTATTTGTATATATTATTTCATAGAAAACTACTACCACCCATTACTCTATTCCAGTGCATAATCTGTCATTAGCATAAATTACGATAAAAAATAAAGCACCTTATATACGAATCATCTCCCTGCATATCAATCTATGAGAGAGCTATAAAAAGAAAAGAGGATATGACCACAAACCATTGTGATGGGCAATAGTATCAATAAACAACAATACCCATACATGTATCTACCAACTATTTAGTTTATAATTGGTCATAAAAAGAACCTTTTGTGTATAAACACTCAATACAACACCATTGTAATACCACTTTCTCTAGTGTGCGCTTTTTACAGATGAAATATGCGAGTTATAAATATTGTATACATATCAAAAGCCATAAATAATGTGCATGATGGTGATGGACTTTCTATTCATGGACAATAATGGTTCCGATTTAAAAAGGTAGGCACCATTTCTTGATGATAAACGAGGTAATTTTCAAAGTGTCACTTTTGAAATTGGCAGCATCCATCAGCGAGTGGGCAACATTGCCGACAGATCTAAATGACCCTTACGTCAACAGAGACCTGCATTGGTCAGTTCCGGGCCATTACTATCCTGACAGATTAGGTTGACACTGCAGGCATGCCATGAAGTTGAATTCTTTTGTAGATATGTTTTATCTTCCCTTTCACTGTGTGTTTTGAGGTCTGGTATGTTTGACTCGTGTTGCATCTCTTGTTTATCATTCTACACCACATCAATCTATCGCTAGTCATAGACATGCCAATTATCTTTCTTTATCTATCTTGTTTGTCAAGATTATTATCATTTTATTTATTTTTGCCACTCCCTTTAAAAACACAATTTTAAAAGCCTCATCAAAGGGTTAGATAATTTTATGTTTCTTACTTACAATAATCTCTCTGTTTTTGTACATCTGATATTTTCACGCATGAAGAAAGCTTGGAGTGGTTATCTTAAAAAACTGTCCTCTTTTTTTAATCAAAACATGTCTGTCTTGCTCATAATTTCACAGCCAATCACACTTTGGACTGATGTTGCTTTACCTAAACATCTCTTGAAATCGCAAGTAGAATGGCAATGTCATTGATATTTGATCTTACAAAATGAAGGGGGGGGGGAAGAATCCATATACAGGTGTATTCATTTTGCAATGTACCATATAGTTCCTGCACCTTAATAGACTACATTTGTAAGTGTATTCTTCATAAACACAATCATTTTATTTAAAAAATAATTTTAAAAGAATTCTAAATTTGTACTGCGGAGAGTCTTCTTAAATGGAACAAGAGAACATAACGTAATTATTGACATAAAGTCTGGCGTTGGCTGGCAGTCTGATGCTTCAATAACACATAATGTAAACTACCTCGGTAAAACAATAATGAGTGGCAAGTGGGGTGAAAAAATGATAGCTGGGTGCAGCAAAGCCTTCTAAGCTTCCTTGCTTTTCTGTGTGTTACCATTATAATGTTAACAATAATAATCAACAAAAATAATAATAATAATAACAGCAATAAAAATAATAATAACAATAATAAAAGATACAGAAATTTGAAGTGAGCTATGCATTTGTCAAAACATTTTCTTTTTTCACGAATTTGGTTTACAAGTCTCATGTGGATGCGGCCTAATGCACTATTCTCTTGGATGCATTGCATTGTGGTATTTCAATTAACTATATTGAAATCCTGAATCGTGTATCAAGGCTACATGTAACACACAACAGACGTCCCGAGTCCAGAGTGGTATTGCATCATTTAGTTGCATTTCCCAATGACGTTAATGAACTCAGAACAATGCTCTCTTACAAAGTGATTTGGCTGGAAAAACCAAGGTCTCGATCATGTTTAATGAGATTGGCCAGGAAGCACTTGGTTCACTCAACATTTACTATTTTAGTAATGAAAAAAATCTGAGATGTTACTGAGAGTCATGAAAATTTCCTGTCCAGGGGTTATGTGTATCAAGAGTACCAAAAAAGAAAATAGCTTCAATGCATGTAAATATGCTTTTTAAACACCTTGTTCACATATACCCAATTAAACTGTCTCAAAAGTAACCAGACTGCAAAATAAAATGACATAAGCATAGTGCGCCTAACATCTCTGCATCTTATAAAACTCGGATAAGTGAGCGTGTCTAGCATTGCTGTGCCAACATACATTTTCTTCATGGCATCATGTACGGACAAGACGTATGGTAATCCTTCATTAAAATGAAGTTACATCACTCTAAAACTGATTACAAATGCACAGCTGAATGGCTCAAAATTTGTGGCAAAATATGAGAGTTTTAAATGCAGCATTACATCTGAGTTATATTTTAATTGTACCGAAAAGCATATCATTATATCTCTTATATTATTCTATGATATAAAGTAAAACAAAACTGTAATTATATCAGTTCACTTCATGATCATGCCCACAAATCAAATCTGGCGACAACTCTGCATAGATATGTTTAATGCTGCATGATTGAAGTTGCTGTCCCCAACCCCTTTAAAAATAACTTGAAATTGAATGAAATACAGGTTTTACAAAAATCAATGCAGTATATATTTCCTTTCCGTCTACGTAACAAAAGAAAATAGCTATACCACAATTCATGCTAAATATTCATTTTGGAAAAAATTGTATTATATTCCAAATCAGCCCTTGATATCAATGTTAACATGATTCCCAGTGCTAATGCTCTAACACAAATTGATGCATCATTGATAAAAACCAGCAAATATATCTCTTATACAAAACATGATCAAGATTCATACAAAATATATTCATAATTTCTCTCTTGTTAATTGATTTTTACAAACGGCACTTTTCTTGTCCAAGGTATGTAATTTTTGTTTTCCAAAAAAAAAGAAAATAGAAAGAAAAGGGACAACACATGTAAAGAACAAATATATTATATTACTTTTCTAAAAATATTCACATGATATCATGATTACATCAAATCTTATAAAGGTTTAATTTGGAAATATGCAAAGAAAGTTCAAACTTCAGCATTCTATTTCTTAACGTGCACCTTTCTTTCAAGTGGTTTTCTTTGCAAATTAATCATAATGTGCATAGAGGTGATTACAAAATGGTGTGAGCAAAAATCTCCAGTTTCCAAATTGTGAATAAATACAAATACATACATGACATAATCTGATTCCAAATATATTTGCTAACGGCCAAAATAGCTTGTATAAACATATGAATTAATACTCTTCTGGCTCTCAGTAAATAATAGTATTTTGATATACAAAAAAAAAAAATTGAAATTGAATTTTCTCTGTCTGTACATCATTATTGTATAAATGAATTCAAAATGAAATGGAAAAAAAAGGTAAATTGAAATTGTAATTGTAATTATTAATATAAATCACAAACACAAAGCCTGAAGATCATTTTTGTTCTTGATAAACATTTCATATTTGAAATTGTGCCCTAAAAACCGCTGAATAGTATGTTACTCCTGGATATAATGCTGTTAACTTGTATAATCTGTCAATGCTGGCTTTCTGAGAGTAAACCATTCCATCCCATAATTGAGAACTTACTTTTGATTTCTTCAAATAACAGCTTAACTAATCTCTAATAACTAATATCTATCAACAGTATACCTTGGGACACCACGATTCTATACTAGCTACAATTAACTGCATATAAAAGATCAGAGTTGGCGACAGAATAATATTCTTTAATATAATATATAAATATATTAGCACCATAATCCAGGACAGTCTATTTCTCAAGTAACTGTCATGACCTGATATACATCAAATAAAATGAACTGATTAATATCATTAAGATTTCACGGAAGAGGTTTACGGTACACCATGTGTAAAGTCCTCGAGGGACTGAGGAAAGTAGATAGAGAATAGAGGTGAGATGAAAGGCGAGAAAGTGGAGGTTAGAAGGAAGAGTATCTTTCGGAAGTGAGTTTAGTCCTGAAAAGGACTGTAACCCAGAAAGTTTGGGCAGGATGAGAGGTTTGAGTAGAAGACTGGATTGAGTTGGAGAGTTGAGTAGGCGAGTAGAATTGTAGAGCAGGAGCAGGAGAGTCTACTCTCCTGCTCCTGCTCTACAATTCTACTCGCCTACTCAACTCTCCAACTCAATCCAGTCTTCTACTCAAACCTCTCATCCTGCCCAAACTTTCTGGGTTACAGTCCTTTTCAGGACTAAACTCACTTCCGAAAGATACTCTTCCTTCTAACCTCCACTTTCTCGCCTTTCATCTCACCTCTATTCTCTATCTACTTTCCTCAGTCCCTCGAGGACTTTACACATGGTGTACCGTAAACCTCTTCCGTGATTATTCATACCACCATGCAAACCTTCAAACATCATCTCATTAAGATTTGTTCATTAGATACCTTTAGTTTGTAAGATGATTCCGAGATCAAAACAATTTTGGTTTACCATATATTCAATTCAGAATTAAGAGTTTAACATAAGTATAATATCAATATAGGTGGAGAAAAAATGGCATAATAAGTAAATTATAGAAACATATCCCGCATGGACTGTTACTAATTATTAAATGATGCATATTGATTGATGTACTTTATTTAAATAAACAAAGTCACTCTACATTTACACAACACTATAGCAAAGATATAAAGGTGTGGAATAAAAATAGTATCTACAGACCATTATCAGTAGTGCATCAAAAAAGTAGCCCGATGCAATATAATTATATATTATAAGAAATAGATTTCATAACAAATAGAGGTGAAAGGTTATTGGGTGGGGTCAGGAGACACTCTAGGGTGGGGTCAGAGGTCAGAGGATAATTTAAGGTGGTCCCATGGAAGGTAATGCTGGTGTGCTGAGAAGTCCAATTCTCTGCTTCTGTTTCCTCTGTTCAGTCATCTGTGGAATGAAGAAAACAAAAAACAGTATATAATTAAGATCTATTTCCAGTTGGGAAACATCTCATTATGCATGTTATATGGATGTTAAGGTAAATAGCAATGGTAGTCATGTAATTGATATATGTAAAACTTTAGGTCTTGCTATCGTCAATGGTCGGCTGGGTGATGATAATGGTATTGGAAATTTCACATGTTTCAATAAGAATGGGGGTTGTAGCACAATTGATAATGCTATTATTTCTCATGAATTGTTTTATAACATACAAAACTTCCAGGTTGACTTATTTGATAAGTGTTTATCGGATTTTCATTGTCCTATTGTTATGACTTTGCAATCAAAGCATACACAAAACCAAGAAATACACGATGTTAAAGTAGGGAGGGGTGATACCCAAATAAATACCTTTTTGTGACTTGTCTAAACCCAGGTACATGTCTTTTAAGTGGGATTGTGAAAATGCAAATGAATACTCAGATAGGCTGCACAGATTAACCTTACAATTGTCAGGAATTATGGGAAATATTCATGGAAATGTAAGTCAGGAATTGGTAGATCATTGCTACTCTGAGATCTGTAAGTCTATTTTACAGGCTGCACAAGATATTGGTGTGTGTAAGTGGAAACAGTCAAAGATAGCAAGGAGTCATAGAGAACAGCATAATGTGAATTCGGCATCACAATTGTGGTTCGATGCCGATTGTGAAGCTGCCCGTAAAGAGTATCTTAATTTAAGGAATAGGCTAAGCAGGAAAATTCAGCTAGGTAGAAGATTAGATGTTCAAGTAACAGAAATTGATGTTTTACAAAGTGACTTTCTTTTGGCAAGTAAGAAATATAAAAAATTGCTAAGGTACAAGAGGAGGAATTATGGTAAAGACTTTAGTGCCTCTTTACGGTCTTTGAAAAAACAAGGAAACCCAAGAGCATTTTGGGATTTATTAAACAGTAATGGTCGTCAAACTAAAAGTGCAATCAATGTTTCTTTGGGTGATCTTATACAGCATTTTAATTCTCTAGGAAATGTATGTAAATCAGAGGATAATTCAGAGGAAAGGATGCCTTTGGATGCTGATAATGTGACGATACAAAATGATGGTTTGAATGAACCTATCACATTAGAAGAGGTTGAATTAATGATTAATAAATTGAAAAATGCAAAAGAATGTGGTAAAGATTTGATCAGAAATGAGTTTTTGAAAAGTTGCCCCTTAGAAATGCGTAGGGTTATTGTTGATTTGTTCAATATTGTTTTAGATAGTGGAATCGTACCCTCTAAATGGTGTATAGGAGTGATTATCCCAATTTTCAAGAATAAAGGTGAAAACACAAATCCAGATAATTATCAAGGAATTACCTTGCTAAGTTCCCTTGGTAAACTGTTTACCTCAGTCTTGAATAAAAGAATTTCTAGCTTTCTTGATAGTAATCGTATGTTAGGTGAGGAACAAGCTGGGTTTCGTTCAACATATTCAACCATTGATGTGTTTGTTTTGAAGACCATTATCAATTTTTACCTACAGAAAAGGAAATGCTTATATTGTGCTTTTATAGATTATAAAAAAGCATTTGATTTAATTGATAGTAAGTTTTTGTGGTTTAAATTGTTAAAAATAGGTGTGAATGGCAAAGTCCTAAATGTTGTTAAAAGCTTGTACAAATGTGCGAAGCCCTGTATTTCTGCCAACGGCGCAATGTCTGAATTTTTCTCGTGTAACGTTGGAGTTAGACAAGGTAAAAACCTTTCGCCATTGCTGTTTGCTGTTTATTTAAATGACTTTCAAGAGCATATTGCCAAAATCTATCCTGGCTTAAAAATTTTAAATGAAGAAATACATAATACCTTACAGGGTGACGAATTAGAGCTTTTTTCAAAGTTGTATTGTTTATTGTACGCTGATGACACGATCATTTTGGCAGAAAGCCTGACGAATTACAAGTAGCGCTGAATGCAGTATTGTGATACATGGCACCTAACAGTCAATGCGAGTAAAACTAAAATAATGATTTTTTCCAGAGGGAAAGCTAGGAAGATACTAAATTTTATGTATGGTTATGCAAAAATAGATGTGGTATATGATTTTGCTTATCTCGGAGTACAGTTTAATTATAATGGTACTTTCAAAAAGGCAATGGCAAAGCAGATAGTGCAGGCTAGAAAAGCATTATACAGTATGCTGACTAAAGCGAAGAAAATGCAGTTGTCAGTTGATAATTCAATGTCATTTATTTGACCATTTGATTTTGCCTATATTATTGTATGGTAGTGAAGTCTGGGGACATGAAGATATAAAGCAGATTGAAGTTTTCCATAGGAAATTCCTCAGAACGTTATTATCTGTAGATTCATATACTCCAGACTGTATGGTTTATGGAGAAACTGGACGAGGTTTGATTTTGAATCATGTGAAGGGTAGATTAGTTAATTTTTGGTCAAGAATTTTGAGAGGTAAAGATAGCAAATATTCATATGTCCTTTTAAAATTCATTTCTGCCATTCATAAAGATGAACATTTGGAATTTACTTCCTCATGGTTAAAATTTATTGAAGACACATTTAATCAAGCTGGTCTATCCAATATTTGGCTAGGCTAAAATAGTGGATTTGGCTTAAATATTAATTCTTTGTTAAAACTGAGACTAAATGATATTTTGGGTCAGGAATGGAGAGATGCAGTATGGTCAAATCGCATTTGCACAACTTATAGAATATTTAAAGGCAACCATATATTTGAAAGCTATTTACTCACCCTAAATAAAACTGGTGCTTTTACTCTCTGTAAGTTTTGGTGTAGATCACATAAATTACCAGTAAACAAAGGTCGGTTTGATGCGAACACACTACATTGTGATATGCAGTGCACACTCTGCCTGTCTACTGATATAGGAGATGAATTTCACTATATTTTTGTTTGTCCATATTTTCAAAGGGAGAGATGTTTATTTATATCAAAAAAGTATTGTAAGTCTAAGCTACTAAGTGCTATGCACATGACAGAACTTTTTAATACTAGAAGCACTTCTCAGTTGAAGAATTTAGCAAGATTTACTCACCTTTATTATGTTGAAATTTAATTAAAAAAACAGAGAAACAAGATAGATAGCATTTCAAGAAGTACAATTAGAGCTTAACCTACACGTACTTGTAGCGGTAGGATAGTGAAACAGCCTACTTTGTTTCCTATTTAGCTTGTAAATAGACTGCATTATACTTATCCTTTTATTATTGTCACTATCTATAATGTACATGTATATATACTTTGTGTTTACAAGTTGGTTCATTGTTCAAGTTTGTACTTCCATACACTATATACCTATTATTGTTTGTATCTTTGTGTCATTATCTATGTATAATGTATGTGAATTGTATTCATAAGTCATGCATTGCTATTTATACTTTTATGTTTGTTTGTACTCTCATTGCCCAAGAGGGGGTCAAATAGTCAAATAAAATTCTACAAATAAAATTCTACAAATTCTACAATGCAAACAAATATATCTATGAATGATTAGGATATCATGATATCTCTTTGCAATAATGATTACTTCAATACCTACATGCATATGCTTCCAGTTTGCTCAAATTCTGAGCAAGAATGTCTTAACTAAATTTGTGTAGTATGATATGTAGGTTCTTCAATTGAATTTTAATTTTAATTTATTAACAACAACAACAAATCACAAGGCCTAAACAAAAAAGATGTTGTATTGCCCTTTGCGACCGACCCCAAAATCTTGAAATCTACAGTCCGCTTTTCAAAAACAAAAACAAATTTAAAAGATTAAAAAATAAAATGTTAAATGACTAAAAAAATATGTATTAAAGCATCAAAAACTGAGAAATATAGCAGCCCAAACGGGGAGAAGAAAAAAAATTCTGACCGACTTATGTTTTGGCACCTAAAGGGCAAGGCAACATCTTTTTTTTTTAGGACTAATGACATTACATTTAAATTCATTCCATTCATCTCTCCTCCTGCACCATCCTCACCTTTTACCCTTCTCCCCGCCCTCACACCCCCCTCCCCTGGTACAGGTTCATTCAATACATACCTGATCTTTGAGTTCAGCAAGCTGAGAGCTGAGTGTCTGGACCAGCTTAGTGGTACTCTCTAGCATGCTATGTAGATTCCTCAGTTCATTCTGTTCACTCTCCCCTTCGTCAGCTGCTAAGGACATTGCTCGCATCCTTGGGAACCATTCCAAGTTCTTCTCCTACAATACAGTAGATGAATAAGTGTATATGGTAAGTACTCTGTTTAATACAGTGATGGTCCTAAAGTCTGAAACTCAATGGATTTGCGTTCAATAAACAGAACCCTATAGGGCAGGTGATAATCCTACACCCTTTCTGGGCCATCACATTTTTAGACCATCGTCACAAGTAAACTTTATAATCATTTAACAGAATATTTCTAAGGGGACACCTTCAGTCTACCATCGATATACAGACATATTAGGTACAAGGTAAATGATATGATTAGAATCAATATTTTTTTAATAAACAAGGCAGTATTATGTTTATAGCTCTAAAGGTACAGCAAACGCACAATGTACAATGGTTAATTTGTGTCTTGACAATCAGCTGTAAAAATTGACAAACTAAAAGATGAGGTAAGTCTTGCATTATTAGTCCTCTAAATTATATGCTTTATAATAAGCATAATAGACTTACCTTTATCATGTCTGAGACATAACTCTCTGGTCCTGTAAACTCTGTTGAATTCTTGACTTTGACTAGCACTATGAAGTACATGTAGTGCCACATGTTATGCTCCTCCTGTATATGCTCTTCAAACGTCACTGATTTGTTGTCAAAGGATGATCGATTCAGACCTGACGGGAACAAAAACAACAACTCACATTTAAGCATGGAATAAGAGATTTCATTTAATGATGACGTAGATCCCAATGAAATGATTGGTTGAGACAGACATGTGACTAGGCATTTACTTTTCCTAATGGAGTATTGGTCATTACAAAGTGCTAAATACCCTTAATTTGCATTTTCTAATGATCAGCCCGTTAAACGTACGCATACATGTATAACTTTGTTAGTCAACTCTACATCTATGGAATTTTAAATGCAAATAATTTATCAATTGAAAAGGAACCTCATCCCATTTTTATAAAATAAACATTGGACCTCATAACATGGTGTCATTATCCACCCTTTGTACCTTCCAAACAGTCAAAATAATTTTGGAAAACTAAAAAACTTTGTCAGGTTGAAAGTGTACAGTTAAATAAAATGAAGAAATATGTACCGGTAACACTTATTGGTATGTTTGTTGATGAAAATTTCACTAAGGTGTTCTTTTTTGAAGTACCCCATGATTGGTTTTGACACCAAGGGTGTTACAGATTTGTGCATCCAGTGCGTCCGAGCATTCATACTATCACACCACACTCACCACATATGAAGCAAGTGTTCCTGAGAATTTCATCCTTCTGTTGTTTCTCACTCCTAAGATCCGCAAACGTGTCGATGATAACACCAAAGATGAGATTGAGAACAATAATGATGACTAGGAAGAAGAAGAGAAGGTCATACATCACTCTCAGACCAAACCATCGCTCCTGTTAAAAAGAAAGTTGGGTAAAAATGACATTTTTAAACATATGAAAGTTGTCAGCATCGCCAACACAAACATCATCAACAGCATCATTATCATCATCTTCATCATTTTCATGATCATCCTCTTCATCATCATCAGCAGCATCAACATCAACATCAATATCAACATAGTAATCAATATTAATATCATTATCATTATCATCATCATTATCATTGCCATCATTATCATCACCACCATCATTATCATGACCACTATCATTCTCATAAACCTCATCAACATCATCATCCTTATCATGATGACATTATTGACTTATCCCGTTTGAAGGGCTCCTGAGAACATGATAAGGGTATCACAAAACATCTCATCCCTCATCCATCTCAGCATCATCACCCTTGTCCTCTTCTTTTTTACCATCACCAACGTCATCATTCTCATCATCCTCACCATCATCCTCATCGTAAACTTCATCAACATCATCGTCATCACCATCCTTGTGACTTCTTCATCATGTGACTTACCCCGTTTGAAGGGCTCCTGAGAACATCTCCAATACCTCCTCCACTCCTGAGCCCATGGTTGAGGGTGGTAATGATACACATGATAAGGGTATCACAGAACCTCTCATCCTCTCCTTCATCCTCCATGGCAATAGCTGTTTCTGAACTTTTTACTTCTTCTGCTACTGCTAATGAAGGAAACAAAAGAATATCTATTTAACACAATCACATTGACTTTCAAGAAATTCTTTCTAGGGCAATTCCATAGTCTAGCGCATGATTGCAATGTGTGACCCTTACATTTACATTTATATAATCAAAACATAACTTCTGTATAGGCAACAAAACAAAGAAATGAATGATCCCTAAATTGATTTATCATGTAAGCATCAATTCATACCACCATGAACCTCGGAACTGTGAGACTTTAACAAATATATTTGCATTTTAAATACAATATTGATACTGAAAAGCAATCACAAAACATTTAGCAAATTTGCAACCACCACAAAATGCATGAAGAAATACAGATGTACTCAGTTTCCAATGTTAAAAAGGGTATATCAGAGATCAAACAATATTTTGTTAGCAATTGCAGAGGGTCATTACAGAGAGTGATTAGAGTCATATAGAGTCAATTACATAATGGGCTTACATGTATATTGATAAAGATGGTGAAAGAATGATTCTCACAGGTGGAAAGTGAACAATTTTACAATGCTTTTGGAGGCAATTCATGGTGTCAACAAAAGAATGTAAAATGCAGTCCTAGGCCCTATTTCAAAAAAATTGTCATCAGTGACAAAATGACAGTTTTTGTTATAAGCTACTAATATCCTTGCTTCTGATTGGTTATTAGTGGATTTGTCACTGGTTTTAGTCCTTTGTCATTGAAAAAAGGCTTTGTGAAACGGGTCCCTGCTCTCACCTTCAGGTATGGTGTAGATATTGCGAGGTCTCACACTTTGGCCGCTGCAGTTTTCTCCTTTAGCCGTACAGACTGGACCGGGTTCTGGCAGAGGGGGCGGGGCTGCGGGGGCCGACGGTGGGATAACACTGGAGGCTGAGAGGGGTAAAGAAGGTAAAGATTGGAGTGAGAAACGGAAGCCATGTTGTGGACTTGTAAAATAGATCGTGGTTCGTTTTGATGTGCAGGTAGAGAATCAAGAAAAGCAGACACAGTTGAAAAGTTGAGAATATGATCTAGCACTCTGGACTTTCAACATTCTGAATGACGAGTGTAAATATCAAAGAATGGAGCACAAAAGTAAATATCAAAATTTATGATCTGTCAAATAATTATCAAATAAACTTGGAGAGGAAGAAACCAAATGAATAATATATACATTAGAATGAAGCGCAAAGACAGGAGAAAATATAGATATTCCGCTCTTAAATATTTAAAACGCATTTTAGCTTCAAACTTGTTAAATAATCAGCAAATAAATTGGGGGATGGTAGTAGGAAAAAAAGAAGAAGATTTGAATCAAGAGATGTTTGGATTTCTTCTGCAGGAGCCTGACAAACATTATAATGTCTGCTGAGAGACAGAAAGATGTAAACCCTGTGTTGAGGCTTGTCTGAACGCCCTACTGGCTCTCGGCAATATGTTTTTATTCAACAGGGCTTATCAGAGATTTGGTCAACTACTGGTTACCTAAATCTGAACTATAACAATCGACAACACACAAGATACATGAAAGCCAACGGATGAGATGTGACAACTCACTGGCGTTATGCTGCGGCGGTGTGACGCCGATCACAAAGTCGTCTCGGAAGTTGAGGTATCCAACGATGGAGAAGAGATAGACCAGGATGAGAGCAAGCAAGGTGGTATAGGCAATAGACCTCCAGTTACGAGTCACTGAGTTGATGACGTTATGAAGCGTCTCCTCTTGGTATATTACATCCAACATCTACAATGGATTAGATTAAAAATAAAGTTGGGTACTGGGGGGTGTTTCACAAAGCCTTTTTTTCAATGAAAAATGACAAAAATCAGTGACAGTGCTGATAATCAATCAGAAGCAAGGATTTCACTAGCTTTTAACAAAAACTGTAATTTGTCACTGATGAAAAGTTTTGTGAAACACCCCTCAGGTCGTGTGATTGTATTGTGAAAGAAACTGCCCATAAGCTACCCATGAATGTTGATAAGTAGTTTTGAAATCATTAAAAAATTCACTAAATCAACATAACTTACAGTGAAAAGCACTGCACAGACATAGGTATATAGGACTACACACACAAAGCATCAAAATTCGGCCCAAAGTTTTGAACCATCATTAGTCTTATTTGGGAATATGGGGGTATTTCGAGAGCAATACTTTTCATGTGGCATTGCAACTAAGATTGTTTGAGTTTTAATTTAAAGACCCACCCAAATAGTAAGTGAGGCATACTTACTATTAAGTCTTATTTAAAATTCAGTTCTATCGCTAAAACTCAGTTAGCATCTTGTTTGATGGCCTTTGCCTAAAGTACAATGAACCCATGAATACTGCGTAGTCCCATATACTTACCAACACACTGTAGAAGAGAGGATTGACTGCTATACCCAATCCAGACATGACCACATACGCAAAGTGATAGAGCACTTCATAATTTGTGATGACGCTGCGAAAGCGCTTATTCATCAAGCCTCGATTGCCAAAGAAACTCATTATAAATACTATTTTGGTCGTGATCTGTGAAGTAGAAGAGAAACATTGCAGATAAATCCATAAGTGTACTATCGTTTTAACTGATCATCATTTTAAACATTTCACACAGGTGTTGAAGCAATGGCTACTGTTAAACCATATGGCTTTTACTAAATACTGTGCTAATCATTAATCATCAATGAGATTCTGTAGCCTCTGGATTATCATTCATTGTATAATATATCCTTCATTTTTTGTACACCACATAAGCACATAGAAACAATAGCTCTTTGTACTTTATGAATTTAGTACCCTGGTTTTAGCTCCGAATGGCATATACAGTCTTACAAATAATAAATTCTACTGGGAACCAGCATATCTAGGTTGAGAGTAACAATTGTAGACTTTATGTTGTCAAACGACATTAGAAATGTGCTAACACTCAAAACCATGCTTTCATTATTACAACTCGAGTGCTAACACCACTCCATTAAAACAACTCTAAAAAAATTAGGAAGAAAAAAAAAGAAAAAAAAAATTGGGAAAAAATAAATAAATCAGGAAACTGATTTAAATCAGGTAATTATCAGGCTTGCTTACATTAAGAATCCCTAGGAACCTGAGAGTAGGGATGACCCCGACGAGAAGGATCATCTGAAGCACCGTTGCTATGACGAACGTTCTGATCCCCGCTGGTTTGGGTAGGGCTAGAATGGTTGCTAGGGAGAGGAACATCACCGTCCATACCAGTCTAGACAGGCGAGGATCAAAATCTTGAAGAGAAGAAAGAATGAATCATTAAATAGTAACACTTTAAACGTGAGATCGATAATGATAATGATGATGATGTTTAATACACATGAATCGCTTAACTTTCACAGCAATGAAAAGGTAGTAAAATAAGTTTGATTTATGCCACATGTGACTATATATGTTGATTACAGTGGGATGTACCTGTATACAATTTTTTCAGTCATAAGCAAATAAAACGGTTTTAATTAAGCTTTTTTCAATCTTCAATATTATAGATTTTTACTTCTGACAATTTCAATTTTTTTGTTTTTTGTTCTTTATGTTTGTTTGTTTGTTTGTTTGTTTGTTTTTTTTTTGGGGGGGGGGGGGCAATTGATGTATAATGCAAAAATGTATTTCAATTTCGCCCTCCCCTCATTACATGCTTAAGTCTAAGAAGATTGAAAGTAACAAAGACCTCTCTACTTACCTAAAGTGCCATCCTTGAATGGATAGAAGAAAGCTACAATGATGTTCATCACAATGTGCAGTGTAAAGCACATGTAACTCCATCTTGTCATGTTGTTACTCGCCACGGACAAAAACGGCTTAGCTGTGGGGAAAAGACAAGATATTTATATCAATTTCAGTCAAGTGTATCCTTTTTCAATGAGGCGTGATGGCTCAGTGGTTGAGCAGTAGTCTCGTAACTGGGAGGTCCAGGGTTGAAACCCAAGTCGATGCGCTAGTGCCCTTTGGTAAATGCATTAATCCTCATTACAAGTCCCTCTAAAGAAGGCATTTAAACCGAAAAGCTTTTAACACAATTTTAAATTTTAAACAAAATAAAAATATAGTAAAAGAAATAGAATAATTAAAAAAACTACAAAAAAGGACCACTAAACAATTTTTGTTTCAACATGCTCTGCCAAGAATTGCTCTGTAAGCAATGTCTAAAACTCACACAATTTTAAAATTGAACCCTATATTTAACACTTTACCTAACCCTGACTTTAACGTAAACCTAATCTAATCTATCTTTGATGAAACAAAGCCTTGAGCAAACTGGGCGTTGTGGAGTGCCCTGTAATCCAGCTAACAATGGAAGTTACAAACTGATTCAGTCGAAGACGCAGGTTCGAAACTGAGTCATGTCTTTCGAATGGTGACGTTTAAAGGTCAGTCCTCAGACGTAAATAATCATATCTGATTGATACACGTTTGTAAAAGCCCAATACACACACACACACACATCACAGTAGTAAATATCAAGTCCACCTCCCTGTTCCTAAAAGAAGAGATTTATCATCGAACACTAACCTCTGAGTTTCTTCTGCCATTGCATCTCCATGAACATGTCGTCTGTCTGATCAAAGAAGTTTGCCACCTTGCTACCCTGCTCATCTCTCTCTGCCGTCACAAAGACCTTGGTCTTGGTCTCGTTGGTCAGGTACTCGCAGACCGGAGGCACCGGGAACACAATCCGCTCCAGGGTACGGTCATGACGTACGATCTGCAAGGAAAGTTTGGTTGTATTATACATGTAGGTCAGAATTGGGACGTACAGTATGCCTGATGTACAGTCTTCATCAGGAAACACAGATATGAATGCATCCAGAAGGGAACATCATCAAAATGCTGATAAAATATCGAGTTGCTTAGTTCATTTACGGAATGCACATTTTTTTTTTTTTTGTGGCTGAATTATAAATTTAAAAGAACCACATATGTTGAGGAAATGTGATTAACTACAACTTTGAATCGTTTCAATATGACAAAAAGAGAAGCAAGTAATAAAACAAAATGTTTTTTTATAATACCAGTTTTAGGGAAAATTGGTTCTTTCTTCTCATTTCAATCTGAGTACATTGATATGTCGAAAATCGCAATTTCCCAATCAGAATATTGTAAAATTCTCTGATAATTGTATAACATTTGGAGGCTTATTATTGAGAACATTTTAATTCAAGGACAGTATCCTCTAATGTTAACATTAGCAACAAACCTCAATCTGTGCTGTGTGACCTGCATAGTATTCTAGCGCCTTTTCACTGAAGTCCAACGGGTTGGCTGGCTTCAACATGGCATGTAACTCCTTGTTATGTTGGGACAGCTGTAATCATAGAAGATAAATACATTAGCAGCTGTAAGTAAAACATTGATTTATCGGCTGCACGATTTGGATTAGTCAGAAATGAGCCTGTATAGAGCATCTGAAAATATGTTCGCTTACACATGTAAAAACTATATTACATTTATGATCTTATTGCATCTTTTCTTTCTTTATGCCATTCAACAAAAATGTCATCTATCCTTTTACAATGTATATTACTGTGCAAAAACCTGTGACACTATTTTTAACTGATTGATAAGAAAATTATGAAGGATTTACACATTTGTAAAAAGTGAATTCAACAGCCTGCAAGATAAGAACATTCAGATCCCTTCCAATTAATTTGCATGCAAATACACTCTTCCTCATATTGAACGTAGATTGATCATAATTTGTCAATAATGTCTTTATTGGTTTACAGATATATATCTTCCCCGGTCATTGGATTCAGGCTTGTTCGCACAGCGCGTAACAGCTGCACTGCTAAAGCCAGGGTAATTATGCTGCATTATTGTAGAGCGCTTAGAGACTTCTGACAAAGTAAGTGTTAGGCGCTATATAAGCACTGTAATTATTATTATTGTTATTATATTGTGTGCACAATCTTATCAATCTCAGGACTATTCCAGTCAGGAACCATTCTACATGTGCACCCATTGCCAATCCAACCTACCAGGTACCCATTTAACACCTGGGTGGAGAGAAGGAATGAAGATAGAATGCCTTGGTTTGAGACATGAAGTCAGGTCATGGATTGAGCCAACGAAATTCAATCTCCATTCAAGTGCTTAAACCACTCGACTATGATAATAGTTCATTCTCTTATAGCGCTTTTGAGGACCACAGGCCCTCTCAAAGCGCTTTACAGATAATAATAATAATATGTCTTGTTTACCCAGGGTAGCCCCATCAGTATTCATACTGTTCTCCCTGAGGGCCCTGCAATCATATTATTACCCCGGTCATCGGATTCGGGCTTACCCGCACACAATGTATGCACATTCTCCACTCCCTGGGGAGCATTCCAGCCAGTGCATCATTTTTACAAGCACACACTTGCTAATCTAAGCACATTAGCTTTCGCATCCTATACCGGGTACCCATTTAACACCTGGGTGGAGAGTGGCAAATGTAGATCAATGTCTTGCCAAAGGACATTAGTGCCGCGGTGGGACTTGAACCGCGGACCTTGTGATCTACAGTCCGGTGACATATCCACTCGTCCACGACACCTCTACATATATAATATGTTATTACCCCGGTCATCGGATTCAGGCTTACCCGCA
The DNA here is from genome assembly GCA_035222895.1 of Strongylocentrotus droebachiensis. Lineage (NCBI taxonomy): Eukaryota > Metazoa > Echinodermata > Echinoidea > Camarodonta > Strongylocentrotidae > Strongylocentrotus > Strongylocentrotus droebachiensis. The sequence continues at coordinate 71,507 of JAVYIG010003793.1, forward strand.
CACAATGTATGCACATTCTCCACTCCTGGGGAGCATTCCAGCCAGGCGTCACTTTTACAAGCGCACACTTGCTCATCTATTAAACCACATTAACTTTCGTATCCTACTGGGTACCCATTTAACACCTGGGTGGAGAGTGGCAAATGTAGATCAATGACTACGACACCGCTACACTAACCAAATATTATTTTCAGAATCTCCTTCCTTACCTGATGTGCCAGGATGTAGATGTTGTGACCCACTTCTCTCGGTGAGATAGGTTCCTCCTCGTCATCACCACCGATCTCATCATCTTCATCAACCTCAATGTCCTCCTGTTGGTAGGCTTGTTTGATCACTTCCACCTAGGAAAATAAAAATAAATTTAAGATTATCAGTCATAGCCACCAAAACTCTCACTTTCCTCCTTTTCATCCTCCTCATCACCACCAATATCTTCATCCTCATCAACTTCTTTATCCTCTTGCTGGCAGGCTTGTTTGATCACCTGCATCTATGACGCACAAAATCAATCTCAAAGTAATAATCACAGTCGAAAAAACTATTATGTAAACAGTATATCATAACCTCCTCCTAAAAATCATCACCATCATCATCATCATCACCACCACCACCATCACCACCACTCCTCATCCTCATCCTCATCAACCTCCATATTCTCTTGCTGGTAGACAAAACCATCATCAAACTCTTAATTAATAAACTATTTAAATAACTTGGCATGCAGATATTAAAACAGGATTTACTTATAACATTAAATCAAAGTCCTTGTCAATTAAGAAGAATGAATAGACTTGCCAAGTCAATGATTTTGTTTATGTGCTCCCCTGGTAGCATGGAGCATTAATATGCCATTTTGGGCCATTAACAAATTTCACACAACATACACAATTTAATTTGGTCTTAGAACATCTCTCATTTGTAAAGAAAGCTATCATTTGCCTTCTGGACCAGTCTAATTCTCTTCTACCAATGGCATACTAGCATCCTCTCATCCTGTGTACTTACCAGTTGCTTAGGACTTAAATTGAGGAGGATCCTCTCTGCATTCTCACTGTCATGTCTGCTCTCCATGATGGCCAGGAGTAGTTTAGATGCATTATTCTACACAAGTAGAAATAGCAAGAAAGAAAATGTGAATCTATGTGAAGTCATTCATGCACATTGTAATGTCTGTCACAATCACTACACTAACATATACATGTGTGAGAGGCGGCACTATCTTCATAAAGAAGAGCTGCAATAAACTGATCCCAGTTCTAAATCAATTACAATACAGTGCAAAGTAGAGTGACTAGAAAATTGTAACAGAATCAGATCATTCTCCAAATTCTTGATAAACTAACAGTTCTCACTCATATCTAGCAGCTTTTTCTTAGAACTTAAATTAATAATTCACATGTTGTTTGTTTACACTCTCAGGTTGTCATAACGTTTTTACTTTTTGTCTTCATTGAAATGAAGCAACTCTTTCTCTATGGTAGTCAAATATATATCATGAAAAGCAGGTCACACAGCTCTCTCTCACCTTGAGTTTGAGAACCAGATCCATGCGGTTCTTGCCGAGTGGATTGATGTCATTGAGGATGAGTGCTGTGATGATGTCAAGCCCATTGGATTCATGGTTAGCAATACAGTTCTGTAGAATGGCAATATTAGAACAATAATAATCAGATGAATGGTGATGTCAATATAACATTCCTTCCCATACACAACATCTGAACGTAAAACATAATGCCTGCACAGACAGACTCTCAAACTGGGAGTGTAGTGGAAGTCTCATATGAAAACAAAATTCTTCAATGCATATATAAGACTTGTAAGGTAAATTGATATACTTGTACAAACAAATATTTACATTTCTTGTATACAACATAGACCCTTCTTTGACCCTACAATATCAAATGAAAGTTTATATTTATTTACATCACACCAAAGAAGGAAAAGATGAAATATGAAGTACATATCTTTTGAAAAAAGAAAAAGAAAAATTCAGATGAAAAAGTTTGTATTCTTTCATTTTTTGTTTTAACAAACAATTTACCTTCTTTAATCCAAAAACAAATTTGATCTATACGTATGATTTTTTTTCTACAGGTAAAAAAAAGTAGCACAAACCTGGTTATCATGGCAAGGTCCTTGGCAGTATTCTGTTAGACTCTCTAACGTCTGATTAATGAGAGTGACATTCTTTTCGTTGATGTACAGTCCTAGTAGTCCTAGTCCTCCAGTGGTACTTCCACAGATACAGTCCAGGAACTGCAGAGTCTCACTCACTAGGTTGTAGTTGGTCTTGCTGTTCTGGTGCCTCAAAAAGTTCTGGAATAAGGGGTAGGATGTCATGATTTTGTAATTGTTGTCAGTTCACATTTTGGCAAAAATTTGGCATGAGACATTCTATAGAAATTATACATAGAAGCTAGTATATAAGGAGACATCGTACCACATACAAGAAGAGTTTGGAACAGGCCAAATGGGAGAATTAATAGGTAAACTTAATCATTTATCATCATCACTATTAACATCACCATCACCATCATCATCATCATCATCATCATCATCATCATCATCATCATCATCATCATTATCATCATCATCATTATCACTATCAATATCCTTATGACTACCATCATCACCAGCAATACCACCATAACCATCACCATTGCCATCATGATCATATTCATATTAATCATCCTCATCCTTACCATCACCACCACTACCACCATCAATAGCAACATCATCATCACCAGCATAACCACCATAAACATCACCATTGCCATCATGATCATATTCATATTAATCATCATCATCCTTACCATCACCACCACTATCATCATCATCATCGTTATCACTACCACCATCAATAGCAACATCATCATCACCAGCATAACCACCATAAACATCACCATTGCCATCATGATCATATTCATATTAATCATCATCATCCTTACCATCACCACCACTACCACCATCAATAGCAACATCATCATCACCAGCATAACCACCATAAACATCACCATTGCCATCATGATCATATTCATATTAATCATCCTCATCCTTACCATCACCACCACTACCACCATCAATAGCAACATCATCATCACCAGCATAACCACCATAAACATCACCATTGCCGTCATGATCATATTCATATTAATCATCATCATCCTTACCACCACCACCACTATCATCATCATCAACATCATCATCATCACAATCATCATCATCCTCCTTACGACCACCACCACCACCACCACTCATCCTCTTGCTTACCTGGAGATCTCTATTATGGTTCTCACACATGAGCTGTAAGAACCTGAGGATAGGTTCCATGATAGTGACCTCTGGACTCATCAGACCCTTCTCATCATCCTTGTTCTTCTCTATCTGACCCAAGGCATCCATGTTGGTCATCCCGATACCACCCCTCTCCCCGAGCTCATCGTCTCGTCCCTTCCTCAGAGCGGAGAAGGCTTTACTGGTATGAAGGGCAGCATCCACAAGCTGTTCCTTCAGGTCATCACTGATAGAACCATTGTGCATTCGTACTGGAGACATGACAAAATTATATTTTATGTTACAAAATTATATTTTATGTTACATATTATATCTTGTTTTCTTACAGGGTTGGCCTCTTACAAGGTTTATTTCCTTTTTGGCTACTGCCTTTCTCACTTTTTATCATTCACCTTAGGTATTTCAGTATATTTGTTTGTTTATATATGTACTTTTTAACTGTTGATCCCTTGAGGAAAAAGTAAAAATTATATGATGGCTACCTTTCAACTCATGATCCATTCTAAGGGAAGACAAATTTGTATGCACTTAAAGATTCCTTTAATAGCCCGGTTTGATCAGTACCTTCAAGACTGACCGCTCATGATCTCAATAATGTTTATTTCGCACCAAGAACATACAGAGAGGGAAAAAACATTTAAGTAATATTGACTGCCTTCTGGGCAATACGACATATATCGCCCGAACCGAAGGTGAGGGTGATATATGACAAGTCGTATTGCCCTGAATTAGGCAGTCAATATTACTATTATTAACCACATCAGACATCTAGAGCAAACAAGAAACTCTTACTATCTTATACTCTTAAATTATGTAGGCTACACAGGGTTTCCTAGCATTAGAAGTTGCAAAAACATTGTCAAACCAGCACTGTTCATCCAGTGTTTGACAGATTTTCGATACACTGCAAACAGTTTGCCTAAGGTGTGATTGTTACGTCACTATCGAGTTCGCGCAAAGTGCGCATTTTCTTATACATGTACGCGATGCGCGATGTTAATTACAGTAGCTGATGCGCGATGTAAATTACAACTGGATCTACATTATTGCTCGCTAGTTTAACACGCATTTTGCCATTGACTTTTCTGAGCGGGCTAAAATATTTGTCTATTGGTTTACTGTATAACCTATATTGCCCGCCAAATTACACACAAATCCCATTGACTGTTCTGAGCGGGCTAAAATATTTGTTCATTGGTTTACTGTATAACCTATATTGCCCGCCAAATTACACACAAAATCCCATTGACTTTTCTGAGCGGACTAACTTATTGTAATTTTGTTGACTTATCCATCAAACCTTGAGGGCAATAACATTTAAAAATTGCCCTGCTCAGATGTCTGATACGGTTAATAATTGTGTAGATCTTTTCTTTCGTCGTTCAATCTCATTCTGGATCTTTCTAATCTTCTAAGGATTGAATAAGCACAGTATTATCTTGGTATTAGCCTAGCATCGATGATGAGCAATTCATGCATCAAAGGATATTTTTCCTAACAATTGGCTAATTACTACAGCTGGTGCATTAGCACTAGTCTGGGATTTGAACCCCAACCTCTCAGGTTATAGTCAAGAAAATGAACCACTATACCACAGCAACTCCTCCCCACCTCCTCTGAGGGTCACAATGGAAGAATAAAAAACAAGTACTACTTACTCCTCCTTTGATGTCCTCCCAGAGTACCCTCTTTGCTGCCTCCTACTCCTCCTGATCCTGCTCCTCCTCCTCCAGTCTCCTTCTCATCAGCTGCTTTCCCTGTGATGCCTTCCCCTGTGTTCACTGTTACCGTTGCTTTGATCTCTGCCTGAGCATCTCGCATCCTGTCGTAGAACACCTTGAAGAAACGCTCAGATTTCTTATCCGTTGATGAGAGATGTTTGATGATGGATTTCTGTTAGGGAGGAATGTTTATGATGTGAACTCACAATTCGGACATGCCACAGAATAGTGAAGCATGACAATTTGCATCAACTACCTTAAAATAAAAACATACATAATTTTTCATAAATAAAACAAATTATTATTATTTTGTTTAATATTTGTAATTCATCATATTTACTTCTTTGTATTCTCTGTTATATTTCTAATATAGAGCAATAGACAATACTCTAAATTAGTATAACAGTAAAGGGTGTCACCATATCTTTGAAAAGGGGATAAAAAGCAAAATTAAGAATACAAATAGCAGCAGTGAAACAAGAAATGAATCAGGAGAATTTGACCAGACACAAGATCGAAGAAGTCATCCTTAATATTTGATGTAAATGGAAAAGGAAGAAAAAGAAAAATCAAGGATTTGAATAGCGAATTAAAATGAATTTCAACTGACAGAGGTGAAACAACCGATGAGAAAAACTTAAGCCATTGCCTACAGGACCGGGTTGGTCCCTGTATTAAGCCTATGACAATTACAGAATTCAGTAACACAAGGAGTAAGGTCATACCTGAATATTAGGATTGCCACCTTCCAGTAGAGCTATCCCCAGCTCCACGCTCTCCTGGAACACCCTGTTACTGCTGTTCCTGACCACCAGGTCAATCACCAGGATGGAAGCTCCCTGTTGGTCAAGCTGGTTCTGGACCATGGCCAGGGTCAGCTCCGCCCTGCTCAGCATCAGGTGGCCAGGGTTACTGGGGCTGACCACGGTGGACATCCGGTGGTGGTGATGATGGGTGGACTCGCTCTCCCGGGTGTAGTGGGGGTGAGACTTGCCGTAGTAACGGAAGAGAAGGGATTGCCGCAGGTTCTCGCCCTGTGGATTGGAGAAGGATAGATGTCTTGTGTCATCTAAACAAAATGCATAGCCTATTGCTTTCTAATAAAAAGTATGGACAGATGGCGTGAGGGACATCAATACACATAAATGCATTTCTATGAATGTTTTATTTCATTTGCTTTGCTTATCAATGTTCATCTGACATTGAAAAATAGCAAACCTCAAGAGTTATACAGTATACTGCATAATGTATTTATACACTTAATGTGCACAATTTCTAAAAAGTTAAACAGTACTTGTAATGCAACCTTTCTACTTACTTGTGTGCCCTACATAACATTTCCTTAGAAGGATTCTTGGATACTTTGTCTTTCTTCTTTGAATCTCTCTCTCTCTCTCTCTCTCTCTCTCTTTGTCTTTCTATTAGTGAATGGTAACTTAAATTGTAACTGCAAAATGCAATACATGTATATGTACCAATCAAATTATATCCTTCAATTACAAAACTTACAAGTATAGCTTGAATACTTTTTCCTACATTCCAAAGTCAACATATGTTCAATAATAGACAATGTGTACGGTACTATAAATGCAATATGAGGCCTAAAAAAAAGATGTTGTATTGCCCTTTGCGACCAACCCAAAAATCTTTGGTCAGCTTTTAAAAAAACTGTTTTTTTAAAGAAAAAAATGTTTCAAAGCATTTAAAACTGAGAAACGTCAGCCCAAAGAGGAAGTAAAAAAAATATAAAAAATCCTCGGCACCTAAATGGCAATACAACATCTATTTTGTTTAGGCCTGATACTAGAGGCAAATACTATCCATTTAAATTTATATATGCTTATAGTTCTACTAAATAAGTTAGGGTCTTTCTTGCATTACTAATTCAAAATGAATGTGATTTTAATAGAGCTTTTACTATAAACGTTGCTTTATTACACTAAATTAATAAAGGATTAATTATGCTATCCCCACTATTTTCCCACAACTTTAGTATCAAAGGAATAATTCAATAAATGAATCAATCAATACAAAATATGAACAAATAGCATAATGTAATGGGATACACAAGTTAAACAAATGAGTTACATGATACATGTACAAACATCACATGTACACATTTTTTTCTTCTAGCAATACAAATCAAGAACTGCTCACATTAAGCAACATTGTTTCGACACGTTTTGCTGTGCAATTTTGTGTCATCTACAAGATGGTTACATTTACAGTGGATGTGAAAAATGCTGCGTCTGATTTCTAACCAATAATCTTTTATGGGTTTAACAAAAACTCCATTAAAATGTAGTACAAGCTACAATTTTGTTTGTTTCATATTTAAAAACTGGAGTATTTAACATATTCTCATTTTCTGATGACCATCACTTCAATGTGACTCCATAAATATCCCTAACACTGTCTCATTTTTCGACTTTAATATGCCAACTTCAGTCGACCATTGCATACATACAGTATCCTTGAAACATGAACAAACTATAAAGCATCATAAGATTCAGTTTCTGCCCCGCAAACACCCATTGCTAGATTCTGATTACAATGATTACAGACTAAAAATTATAATTAATTTCCAACTCAAATTTCATGAGGCAAGTATGTGATTACAGTCTCCTGTATCTTTACCTTGATATCATCATAGGATCATAGGATCAATCTTAACCAGTTACATTTTAGAACTTTAGAAAAAAAGGGGAAATTTTCCAAAATATTGTAGTATATAAGATTAAAATTTGAGAAGTTTTTGCCAAAACAAAAGGTCAAACAACAGTTATGCCAATTGTAAATACAGCTTTGTGTGTCATTGAATATTAGTAGAATATTACCCAATGAATGATCAAATACCCCCATCGTAACTTTCGCTATTCTTAAGTATAGTGTGCTATGTGACGTGGCAAAAATGCAAAGCTATTTGTTATGCCTCTGCCCCAAACTGCAAGCAATAATATATAAGCTGCAAAAGTATATTTATATCTTCACTCAATCGTACAATAGCATGATGTGGAGTTTGAAAATCTCTCGACTACTGTACTGGCTATGAAGGTGATTTCACAAGCTTGTTATCTAAATCTTAAGATTAGTGCCCGATGGAACCACTGCTGTGCAAAGTAGTATGAAATTAAGGTAGAAATATTAATGAAATTATGTGTTCTATACTAGTGCAGCAATTACAAGGTAATTATTTTCTGCAGCACTCCAATTAAAATCTCCTAAATTCAGTTCATGATCACTTAATCTGCACAGAAAGGATACTAACATTTTGAAACTACCACGTCTACTGAAATCACAAAGTAACAATCATTACCGAACTATATTCAGTAATAATGATTATTGCACATGTAAGATGTAAAAATTGTGATATATGCAAAATACAAAGAATTCAGAAGTCATTCAAGGAAATTTGTAAACATAACTACAAAAACCAAATCATTCAGTTTCATTATATCTGTAAATGAGTTTAATGCAAACAATACAAAAAAGAAAACCAAAACAAAAGTATATTCACTAGCATGCTATAATGATAAAATAACTTTCCTATTATCATTCAAAGTAAATTTAAATTATCCAGTTACCTCTCAGATAACTATCCCTTGGAAAAACTATAAGGGAGGGGTAATGTACTTAATAGTTGTCTTGGGAGCAATTGTTGAAATGAAAATGAGATGGTAATTCTAAGGAGAAGTTAGAGTGTCATTGATCGGGGGGGGGGGGGGGTGTAATTAGTCCTAATATTATTTGTCTGAATTCTAATCTTTTAAATCACATCCATATGCACACAACTTACTCAGGACAAGCTGCTTCTAAAGCTACCTCACCCAAAAACTAAAAACAACTCTTGGAGACATAAGAAAAGCCTCATCTGTTGCTGTCTTCAAAGTTTTGTTGAAGGCGCAATTTTGTCAGAAGTTTGTTAATGTTTGTTTTATTGTGTGCCTGTAAAGTAGCCCTGTGGGTAGTTTTGTTTTCATCAAAGCGTAGTAGAGTATATTTGTGTAGTAGCTGCGCTTTAAAAAATTATCTAATTATTATAATTACATGTGTTATTACTGTATAAGTGTAGTTGAGGGGCAGTCTAGGGGATCATTCTACAATCGCATTTGTCATATAAACATCTAATTATGTACCTGTTTTTTTTCTTTCAAACATTTCAGAATGATTCATAAACACAAGCATGCTCAATCAAGATAAAATCAAACTTAATGCCAATATAATTCATGCAAAAACACATCACTCGCCTTCACTATCTTGAGTCAATTTATTTCTAACAAATTAAATTTCACTCAAGAGCAAATTTCAAAGTTGAGGATAGACTCTTTTTTGAGTAAAGACGAAGTGACAGCAAATAATGATAATGAAGGGCAAGATGCTAAAATAATGAAAGGTCATGCTCATGGATGTAAGAAAAAGGTTCATAAACATGATCAGAAATTTTGTATTCTCTTTTGATTTTGAAATCAAAGGTTGATTGTTTGGTCTAATGATCCTCATGTGGTCACATAATGCAGGAATGAAGGATTTTTGCTTAAGTAGGAATTTCCGACAAAATCATCTCTTGTCGAGACTGATGCATGAAGCTTTGCAGTCACAACCATTTTAATTTTTAGTGGATTTCTCAATTTCCTTTAAAATTCTACTTGATTTATGATAATATTATGCTTATATATCTTGTATCCCAATCTACTTTGATTACTTATCATCATTTAATATTGTATAATAATAAATAAGTTTCATTTTCAATGTTATATTGCAAATGTCATTTTTCATGTTTTGATCGAGTTATTGAAATCAAAATTATTTGTATTGAATTGAATCAAACATTTTAGAAGACATTTATTTGTATGGGCATCTTTTTAAGTTAGAGTAACATGCTAGGACATTCCCATTCACATATCATCAGTGCAGAAAAATGGTTTGCAGAAGGGGGTGGAGTAAAAAATTAACTCCTTCATTCAATGCCACATTCATCTCAAGGTCAGCATTCAAAGGTCAAAGGTCAAACCTTCATTAGGAAATGCGCTCTCAAATTTGGTGGTATCAAGTGTCTATAAACAGGAGAAGCCATCTACAGTGGAATAAATCAAAAGTGGTCGATGATGGTCAACTTTCGATAGAAAATGAGCTCCAAATGTTATGGTATTGCTTCTCTACTTATGGGGAAATAAAATGGGATAAAATCAAAAGTGATTTGCAATGACATAAACTTCATTTTGAACTGTGCTCAATGTTTGTTGGTATGAGATGAATGGAAGAAATCATCTACCATGGAATACATGGAGTCAATGCTTGGAGGTACACATTCACTCTGAAATCCGTTCCAATCTTTAGGGTGCTGCCCAGCTGGGGACCAACTCCAGCAAGTTTGTGTCATATTTTCGGTACTCTTTGTGTTTTGTGTTTATCAAGTTTTGTTATGTCAGATGCTTGTCGACAGATAAAAGGTAATCTACAAAGGACTAAATCAAAGTGATTAGCAAAATTCCATGTGCACTCGAAAATCTGCTCCATATATGATGGTTTCAACTTTCAAGTACTATCAAGTACCTATAAATCAATAAAGCTATCTAGAACTACATACACTGCAAACAAGTGTAAATAAAGTGATTTTTATGGGTAAAAAATGAGCATAAGCTTGAGAGGTGGATACAAAGTCAATGTCAAGGTAAAACAAAATGGAAAAGATGAAAGGTATTTCACACATAAATCTGAATCCAATCCTTAACGCTTATATCAAATCTGAAATGAAATCTTGCACACTTTTGAATGCAAACCCTACCTCTTTTAAAAGGATACTAGAATGACAATATTTTATGAGTAGCATAAAACAAAAGAAATACATTTTCTTGCTGCACATTTTCACTAGCTATATGAATCTTTGAAGATGTCAAGAAAAGGTCACAGCAAAGAGTACAGTTTTTTTTTTTTCTTCACTGCAAATTTTTTTAATTTAGATTTCATTGAAAATTCAGTTTAATAGTTTTTGGAAATATAAAAACAGAGCTACCATAATATCATATCTGCCTTGACACATCAAAGTTTCTTTTTTGTTTTTTTGTTATATAGCTTCAATAACAATCTGCTATAGACAGGGTTTACAAGTGAGAATTACTGCTCAATTTATTGCTTCAAATTCACCTATATATCATACAACTATATGTCTTTCTATATTAAATAAGAAAAAGAATATTTAAAATGGTAGGAATGGTAGGAATTGAGATAATCCATTCATGATATGATGCCCTTTGCCGCACGATATATTCATAAACTCACAAGAGTGATGCATCGCAAAGGTCAAGCTTACAAACATATATTAAACTGCAAAGATAAAGACTCAATTCATACAACGTTGTTATTCCCAGTTACATACTCTGAATCAAATGTTACATGTGTATGATAAAAATGAGCCAAACATGTTAAGCTTGGTTTTATGTACGTATTTGTGTGCTTTCTATGCTAATTAATATGCTTGTTTAATTTGTGATCTTTATAAATGGATTTTATAACTGTACAATCTTAATTCGTCTCATTTTTGTGTGGTTTGTATGGGTTAGGATGCCTACTTGTATCTACTGTGCAATGGATCTATGAAGCTGAGAAGCAATGGCACATGATATGGAATAATTTTCCCCCTATCTCTCAAGTTTACCTTTAAATAAGATATTCAAATACAAATGTATACGCATAAAATCTGAATATGTTGGTATTAAAAAAAAAGGTTATGAGATTATCTGTTACGAGGTGCTGGTCGGTGTAGCTACGTGCGTAAATGTATCAGATGTGTGTCACAATAAAGTTTGTGAATTGCTTTGAGTAAGATCATTCATTAGGTGATTTGTATGCAATTATCTCATTCACACTATAAACTACGGTAACCATGGATACATGACTATAAACTACATTAGATATGACATCCCTCTACCCCTCTTCCTACCATACATACATCAGGCCGCGAATCACTACTACTTTTTCTCTTCTGCAATGGAAACAAAACAGTGATAAAGAAGAATGCAGGAGAAATACACATTACAAAAAGTATGCACATGATAGTCGAGATCGCAAGGCTAGCGCATTGACCAACGACAACCCACAAGCTCTAAAGCGATGGTTATCTATCACAACAAATAAATCAATCAAAGCGTATATGAAGATCATAAGAAAAGTCACATCAAAGAGAAACAGAGACTTTGATCTAAGCACTGACAGAAAACAAGACAATATAGAGCTTCATTCATGCTTGCTTAGGAAACAAATGGACCAAAATTAGATGGAGAATAGCCCATTGCGTGTATGGCTAGCGTCTGGTTTTAAAGAACCGTTCCCTTTGTGTACATCAACCATTTAATCTTACCCGCGAAGCGTCTTCTTGTTGCTTTTTGGTCAAGTTGGGTGGCGGTTCATCAAATGTCTTTGCGTGGTGGAATTTTGCATATAAAAGTGAATAAGCAATTGACTTTATAGACGCAGACAAGATCATGTAACGAGACATATAAGCATAAGTGAAGGTTATATAATATATAGGTAGACATATCGGAATATGGACAACTATATAATTGTGGGTTCACATACAGTGTGTAGACATGTAGATGAATGGGTTTGATAACAAATATGTGGGCACTTTTAGGAAAAGATTGATCTAATCTTAACTCTAAAGAAAACTGCTGATCATCATTTTTGTGTAGTTTTAAGATACATGTAAGATACAAAACAAGGAAGTCAGGACTAACAAGTAATACTGAATTTATGAAGTTCCTGTTCAACTATTGTAACTATTCCCTACATTTAAACCTAAACAATGAAAACTATATCCTCAATAAGGAGGGAATGGGAAAAGAAAATTGCTAGCATTGCTTACTTCATGAATAAGTTAAGTCTACACTTTATTGGCAGTCAAAAGAATAAATAATTCATTAATTAAAAGTGCTAAACAAAAGAAGAATAATTCTGAATATGATCACCTTTTTTTCCTTAATACTTTATTATGTTTTTATGTTGCATTTTCTTTAGAGTAATACAATGGTTGCATTTTTAATGAGCACTGTATATCGATGACAGTAACATGCATTTTTTTTTTTAAAGGAACCTGTCCTCAATGTCACCAAATATAGTTGAATGATGCAAGTTACAAGCATAATACAAGTATGCCTAAAAATAATGTTGCCTGTATTTCCCTTTTAATTAAAAAAAGGAGGGGAATGGTTAATTTTGTTCCCAATCTTTAAAAAAAAAAAAAAAAATGAAGCAGCCTAAAAAGGGTGTGTATGGTACAAAGGTCTGTTTACATCTTCAATATGAGGAAACAAAACACACAGGTCTATAAAGTTTGTAATAATTGTTATTCTTTGCATTAACTGAATAATCAACAGAAGAGTTGAGACTTGAACATATAACGAATGAAAAATTATGATTGACCGTTGTGTCCTTTCACTGCACAATAGGCGTTTTAAGGAGTACGTTTTCTTCTAACACATTAAAGATGTAACCTGACCTTTGACCTCCGACCCCTTACTCACCTTCTCCCCATAGTTGATGTCAACAGTCATCATCTCCTTCAGTGTCTGCAGCACTTTGATACAAAGCTTTTCTTCATTCTCCTCTAACAACTTCTCTGTGTGCTTGATCAATCTGTAAAAGTTTAATCCAATCGAGATTATTTGATTCTTTATTTGATTTTTTATTTGCATAGGTATCGTGGTCTAGTGGATACATCATCGGACTGTGGGTCACATGGTTCCCGGTTAAGCCACTAAAAAAGCCTTAAATCTCACATTTCTGTCTAGCTTTAGTAGTGATAGGATAGGAAAAAGCAGCTCAGGGGGGCATTTCATAAAACTTGTCATCAGTGACAAATGAAAGTTTTTGTTATAAGCTACTGAAATTCTTGCTTCTGATTGGTTATCAGCAGATTTGTCACTGATTTTTGTCATTTGTCATTGAAAAAAGGCTTTGTGAAATGGGTCCCAGGTCTGAGTATATCATTCTTTACCCTCCACCCAAGGCCCACTCAAACCAAACTCAATGGGACATCAACTTACTTGCTGATGAAACCTCCGCTCTCACACTTCTGTCTGGCTTCTGTACCGATGGGGAAGAGGAGCTCAGGTCTGTGCAGCACATCTACAAGCACAGATAACTCGGCCTGGACTAAGGGTCTCAACTGATCCTCAAGAATTGATACAATGTCCTGGAAGAAAGTCAATCGGAAAACAGAATAGCAAGCCTTGAAGACACTATACACACAAACATGTATGTCTATGTTTAACAGGTCAATGGGCTTTCAATGATCGGATATTCCTCAGGTGATGGCAAAGATTTGAGTTTGAGTTTGAGTTTGAGTTTGATACTGTCTCTTGTACATCACACCACACCTGTCACATAGTAGTACAATACACCCGATGGTGGACTGTGCTAGGGGGGAAGAAGAAGACGAGTCTGCGGGGCAATATATTCCCTCCTGGAATAATAATAATAATAATAATAATACGAGTTTGTTCTTATATAGCACTTTTCAGGACCGAAGGCCCTCTCAAAGCGCCGTACAAATATATATTATTACCCCAGTCATCGGATTCAGGCTTACCCACACCAAATGCTAAGCTTCTGTTCTGCATGGATAGCCCAACTCACCACAACCAGATCCCTAAAACCCCTTAGCAACTCTGACCCTTCCCCTATGTTTGACAACAGAAAGCCAAGAGCAATTGTGGCCAAAGCAAACATGGGATCACCCGTGTTACAACTGCTTCTCTTCTACTCACCTGTAAGCCTTCAATGATGGTTCTGTAGTCTCTGGAGATGGCCATCATAGAGTCTCTTCTCAGCCTGCCTTGACTCAACCAATGACGGGTGTGCTTCATCAGGGTTTGAGAGCGAGAGAACATGGTGTTCACCTGGCTGTCCAGGTCTACAGGGATGGCAATGCCTCGGTTCTTCGCTGTAAGGAGGATGTAAATAAAATGTACTAAAAGATAAACTTAGCACAAGCACAAACTACAAAATATATCTGCGCTTATGGTGTTCATCTTATATATTGCAATGCCAATGTCCTTGGCTGAGGAAATTTTATAAAATGTACTAAAGCATGAGTTACAAAAATATTTCTGCATCAACTGCTTTTATTGAAAGATAACTGAAAGAAAAAATAGCATTTAGATATATATTTAATTACGGGTATAATGAAGACTGCCTTATCTGGCCATGAATTTACACAAACAGCACATGCTGTGGGTGTTTGCACTTTAGAATGATTCAGAAAAATTCCTTCATAGACACGAGACATGTATTATAGCACGGCATAAAGACATTACAAATATATAATTTTCCGATTACCATTCTAATCAATACCTAATGTTATCTCACCTAGCGCCAAATGCATTTGCATCCAATCACGTATCTGATTTTTGTGTTCTGTAAAAGCAATATAGACAAATGTCTTGCACATGCACGCCAACCCTACAAAATTTCCTTCCCAAACCCTATTGTCAAAAATTTATTATGGAGCACTCAAGGTGTCATGGCTGAGATTCAAAATGAACGAGTCAATCCAGCTTTCAATCACATATCCCCCGGACCACAATACCTTAACCCTTACTGTACTGGGGGGGGGGGGGGGGCCTGGGAGGCCCCCCCCCCCCCCTCGACATTTTCAGAGATT
The DNA here is from genome assembly GCA_035222895.1 of Strongylocentrotus droebachiensis. Classification (NCBI taxonomy): domain Eukaryota; kingdom Metazoa; phylum Echinodermata; class Echinoidea; order Camarodonta; family Strongylocentrotidae; genus Strongylocentrotus; species Strongylocentrotus droebachiensis. The sequence continues at coordinate 87,185 of JAVYIG010003793.1, forward strand.
GCGCCGCAACCGCTTGGAATTTTGAATTGTCGTTTCATGACTTACGCACATTTTGATACCATTTTTGTCGAAATCGGATATACCTGTAAGGCGTTACATAACAATTAGTATGCGCGTGTCATCCAAAAAAATAAAAATAAATAAATATCGCATCAAAATTTGCATAAATTATCATTATTAATTACATTAAAATAACTTTTTTGTGTTAGAAAAAAAGTTTCATATGAATATTGAGTTTCAACATTCAAAAAGTGGAGTTTGACACGTTTTCTGTAAAATGCATAAAATTAGCTTTTGCATAATTAATTAGGCTAACAACAAAAATTTGCATATTCGGAAAAATGTAAATATCTACAAACATGCACATTTTCGTGTTCATCGGACAAACGACGGCCGAAATCATAGGGGGGGGGCCTGGGAGGGCCCCCCCCCCCCCCCCCCATTAGGCTAACAACAAAAATTTGCATATTCGGAAAAATGTAAATATCTACAAACATGCACATTTTCGTGTTCATCGGACAAACGACGGCCGAAATCATAGGGGGGGGGGGGGGGCCTCCCAGGCCCCCCCCCCCCCCCCCCAGTCAGTGGGTGCTCAAAATAGCCCAGTACAGTAAGGGTTAACAGGCCAAACAATGTCCAAATTTCACAATGAAAGATGTATTGATTATCAGCATCAGAAATGAAACCTACCAATTTCAGTGAGAGTCTTGATACAGTTCTCTACATGGTACTTCTGTTGTCCTGACAACCACTGACACAATGAGACTCTGAATGCACCTTGCAGCAGACGAACAAACATGGGTTGGTGGGACTGTAGGACAATAAATTTTTGGATGAGATTATAACAATTAAATTGAGAAATAACAAAACATAGATGCAGTTTTGAAAAAATTCCAAAAATATAACCATCAAATCATTAAAGATTTTCTAATTCTTCAGATGGCATTTTAATATTCAACAATATTTATATTTTCACTGTGTTAATATCTTCACACATGAATTAAATATGGCCTTTCTAGACAGGTTCTACATCATGCACTTCTTCCTAGGAGATGACCCAAGTTACCACAATAGACCAGTTGCCTTTATCAAGAGGTGGCCACATATTCTTACATAATCCCTCAGATATGAGGCATGCAGTAATTTTTTATCTCTCTCATTTTTCTGAATTCACGATCTATGAATCCATTTTGACATTTTAAACTAATAATAAGCTTTTCATGTGATAGAATATCATTATTTCTAACATTTTAAACAACATACAATACTTTAAAGCGTTAAATAAAGGCTGCCTATCCTGCCCATCATAAAAACCAAAGTCAAGGCTTGGCTCACCTGTACAGCTGTGCTCTGATCAGCGAATGGTGAGCTGAAGAATGTTGTGATGATGTTCATAACGGTCTCTGTCACATACTTCTCAAGCATGATATCTGTATGTTTCCTGTCTGTTGTTGCATTACATACCTCCAATCACGAAAAAAGTGAAGAAATAAATTTTTAAATACAGATTTGGGTGAAATATTTTTTTCTTCAATACTAATGATATTAAATATAGTATTTGTCATTCTATGCTAATACTTTCAGATCATCTGCTATCTCATCATTTTCTAAATACTCATCAAATTTTCAACATGACTTTTTTTATTTGGCCTTCCAGATTGCTATGAGATTTTCAGATGTTACTCCTGCGCCCCGTATTTGATCTCAGCTGATCAAATGCCACAATTTCAGTAGCTTATAACAGTTATATTGTGACTTGGTATTGATAACAAGTTTCATGAAACAGGGCCCAGGCGTACATATAATTACAAACAAATCTTGTTGACTTTGCAATCTGATATAAAAATTCATGCTGATAATGAACTGATTTAATAAAAATGTAAAGTGCATTCTAAGAAATTGATCCTGCCAGTTACACATTTAATACTTGGGTAAAGAGAGACAATTATCAATAAAATGGCCCATCTAAAGACATATGCGCTGGGCAGATATTTGAAATGCACCCCATTGAATGAGAGTCAAGTGAATTAACTTCTGTACCACAATACACTCACTTTTGTAATACATGTATACTCCAATGACTCTACTCTTATATTAGGAAATCAACCATCTACAAGAAATGGACTAGTGACTTACCAATGCCATATCAACCAGGAAGTTTTCAAAGAGATCCCACATGTGATTGCTGGTATAGATCTCTTTCATCTCAACCTCTGTGTCCACATAACAGTGATTCAAGAAGTTGATGTAAGCATTCTTGACCTGAATAATATAACAAAATAGAAAATGCATATCAAGTGATGAGATAACTAAGCATGTTATTGGTGTATTCATGGACTTAAGCAAAGCATTTGACACTCTTGATCACAAGGTACTATCAAGCAAACTTCATTATTACGGAGTAAGAGGAGTTGCTCTTGACTGGTTTAATGATTATTTGTCAGGTAGAAAGCAATATGTAAGCTACGAATCTGTAGATTCATCATTATTGCCTATGAAATGTGGTGTCCCACAAGGATCGATACTCGGTCCTTTATTGTTTCTACTGTATGTTAATGATATCTCGAACTCAACTACATCATTACAATATATTATATTTGCTGATGATACTAATGTGTTTTGCTCCAATTCCGATTTTCGATCACTTCAGAGAATTCTGAACACCGAGCTACCTAAGCTGTCTTTGTGGTTTAGGAGCAACAAATTGTCTCTGAATCTGAAAAAAACTAATTATATCCATTTTCAAAGCAGGAAAAATGCAACTGATAAACCTATACCTGAAATAGTCTTGGATGGTGAATATTTGGAGAAAAAACAAAATACTAAATTTCTTGGAACTATCATCAATGAAAATCTGAAATGGAGTGATCATGTACATTACATTTCAAAGAGAGTGTCACGCACTGTTGGTTTACTGTATAAGTTAAAACATTATGTGCCTTTGAATATTCTATATATGCTATACAATTCCTTGATTCTTCCTTACATGTCTTATTGCAATATACTGTGGGCAGACTCAAAAGTATATACTGATAAAATGCTACTTTTACAAAAGAAAGCGATTCGTGTGTGTACCAATGCTGGATATCGCGATCACACTGATCCCCTATTCGCGAGGTTAAAAACTCTGAAAGTAACTGATATTAACTTTTTACAAAAAGCACTGTTCATGTTCCGTCTACATAATGATTCCCTACCTTCCCACTTCCCACCAATGTTTTGTTTGAATAGAAATATTCATACATACCCAACCAGACAATCAAATAAATACCATTTATGTAATCCTAAAACAACAATGGCTATGAAATCTATAAGACATTCTGGTCCGGATATTTGGAACTCACTGTCCGTTGACATCCGTAACTTGAAGTCAGTATATACTTTCAAGAAAAGTGTGAAATCAATTTTATTGAGCAAATATTGACAAATCTCTTAAATTAACACATGATATCATACATGTTTGTCAGCATTTCCTTGATATAGCAGGAAAATCCCCCTCCCATGCACCCTCTATCCCATTTTTTTTTTTTGGTTGCAAGTCACTGTTTATTTTTTGTTATTTTCCCCCAAATATGTTTTGTAATTTACTTTACTTTACAATCGTTATGATTTTAAATGTTTCTGGGCTGCAAGCGTATCAAGCTGTCACGCTTAGGCTGTAGCCCTTCTGTATCATCACCTCTTCGAGCGTATGTATCTATGATTTACTGAATGTGGAAATGTAATTTAACTTATGTTTTATACTCATGTAAAGACATTGTCACATTATTGTTATAACCTATGATGATTCAGTAACCAATAAATATTTCAACTATTTCAACTATTATCAAAAACAATCACTAACATCCTCCTCCCCATCTTCTTCCTTTTCTTCTTGATTATCATCATTATTAATACCATCCCATCATGTTTATCATTCCCCCTCCTATCTCCTCTTCCTCCTTCTCCCCTCCCCTGCATTCTCTCCCTCCCCTCATCATTCCTCTCCCCCTCCTCCTCCTTCCCCCTCCTAATCCATTCTCCCTCCTCTTCCCCTTCCCATTCTCCTCCCCACCCCTCCTACTCCCTTCTCCCACCACTTCCTCCTTCCCATCCCCTCCTCCCCTGTTCTCCCTTCCCTTCCCATCCCCCTACCCTACCAGTATCCCACATCTCACTACCCACCTCTGGTACACAGTCAATATCTGTCACCACCCTGACGATATCATCCAGCGGCAGGAGAGAATGGCACTTGATCTCTGTGTAGACATTCTTGCCCTCCGTACAGCATGCCAGGAGCTGCACGAGATGGATGTGGTACTGGGAGGGGCTGGAATCATCGATGCGCTCCCTCTCCATCCTCATCATGTTGATGAAGGAGTTGAAAGAGGCCTTGTCATTGTAGAACAGAAGAACATCTTCTCCAGCACTCACCAACTGTTAACAGAAACAATGGTGAAGGATTATCTACAAAATATTACAATGACACTTATACAGGGGTATGTATCTATGATTGTTGTAGGAGAGGACATTCTGTAACTTATCTGCAATGTCTCAGAACATTTGGTTCATTTAAATCCTAGCGAGTATCATCTTGGCGGTTAACATCGCAAGGGATCGTACGACATATGCTCCAACAAGGATTGCTACGTGGTAAATATCCTTCAACTTACACCAAATTTCCCAACCTGAACTCTGGACCACACACTTTACTAACCTTGACCCTAACCTTTAACCTAACCTTATATACTGGATTAAAGCCTGGAGAAAGAGTTGAAAGAGCAATTGCTGGGTAAGTAAAAGGGCTGACTGAACCCCCCCCCCCCCCCTTCATGGGGAATATGGCATTAAGCACCAGCTAAAGATTTGTCTATCACAATCATATGTTACCTCTGACATGACCATATCCTGTGTTTTCCTGATGTACTGTCCATCAGCCTTGACGATGGTCTGCAGGAACCTGAGGTACTGGACATGACGGCCTTGAGTGGCTATGTGATGGACGAAGCTCTGGACAACCTTCTCTGAGACCTCACTACACAGCTGGACATTGTCCATGTAGATGTGCCTCATGGTCTCAGCCTCCAGCAGCTACTCATCAAAACATAAGAGAGAGAGAGGGTCATAACAACACAATACATGCTGCTTGTAAGTATCGGCTTGCATGGTGATGTAGATATACAGTAGGCTTGCGGGTGCACCATGTGAGAGAGAGGGAGGATAGAGCCACTCCCGTCACTCATCCTCTCCAAGCACTATAGTTCTCCTTAGAACTATAAGCTAAGAAAGATAACCAACAGTCTTTTTCAAGACTACACCAACAGTCCTTTTCAGGACTCCTCTATCCTCCCTCTCTCTCACATGGGTCACCCGCAAGCTTACTGTATAACATAATACATTTAGCCTAACCCTTTGTAGGCATTTAAATCTTCTATCTTTATGCTTACATCATATTATGGCTTATGCTATCCCTTATCTTTCATATCACATCTAAATGAACTTTGGCATTTATCAACTAAAGAAAAGCAATTTATGAGGTTTAACATAAAATGGATTGTCTTTTTGGTAATGTCTACAATGAAAGGAAATGATTATCATTACTAATCAGAAATGACTAATACAGACCACTCTACTGTTCTGCATTGTCCTTCCATACTCTACCAGATAACAATGTTTCTCTCTTTCATTATGTCTTTAAAAAAAAAAAATATATCATCACAATTTTAATACATTGTAATTGGCAATAGTATGACCTCTTACCCCTGGATTAAGGAAAAGGTGGATGTGTTTGTGAAGAAGAAGCTGATTGGATGGATTTCCCCAGCAGAAGTTCTGCAGAAATGCATGGGCCAATCGCAACAGCTCTAACATCCTTGTATCAGCCGCCTATCGAGGTAGATGAAGAGATAGATAGAGAGAAAGAGAGTCAAGAAAAATATGTTAGAATTTCAAGATGTGATCATATGGGGGGGGGGGGGGAGCAGCCTAGATAACTTGGACAGTTTGGAGAAAGCCTCACTTAAGTTTCTAATGTGTTCACACTCAAACCTAAGTTGGTGAGTAAAATAGCTTCTTTCATATACTCCAGTCAGCAGGTACCCTTTGCTGAATACACAGGTACAAATCCCTCCACATGGAAAGATATGAACTCTGCTCTTTCACTAAATTCTGTTGAAACTTGAAACCGATCTGATTTTAACTAGGAGACAAAAAATGAATTTCAATTGTAATATTTACAATTTATTGATGAATGAAAAAAATCTTACAAGTATTTTTTAAATATATTTGTCATACCGGTAAGGAATCATCCTATTCAAATATAGCTGATGTACAAAAACAGCATAAAAGCATATCCTGAAAACTCCTTTATAATTTCATTTGTTCTTTAATTGTTTTATTGAGTTATATACTAATTTTGAAGATCCAAAATATACACAAGATTATTAGTCTTTAACTCATCAAAAATACATTTGTAACATGTTACCTTATCAAACGGGATCTGTAAGAGTTCTAGCACCACTGCATGAGCACCCATGTTCCTTAGTAGCCTCTGTTCATGCTTGTTGTTCTTCCTTACTCCACCGCTTTCATTGATGCACAAGGCACTCAGACGACACAGTATCTACACAAGACAGTATGGATCGGACATGAAGTTTGAATTGTGTAATTTTAAAATCTGTATTCACACACTTTTTTCAACATTGATAACCCTACCCCCTATCCATTTCAAATCATTTTTTTAGTTTAAATACAAAATAGTATTGTGAGTGCTTAATCTAACTTCATCATCATATCTTTGTTTCTTCTTTCTTTTTCTATTACTTTTTCCTAACTCCTCTCAATGACGTGATAAGCAGGACTTGTTCTTTTGATGAAATAATATGTCAACAACCTTTTTACTTTGGCTACCACATAGTGTTTAATACCAAAAGCTTTCAATTGTGATTAGAATTTCATTACTAGGCCATTTTTGGTCAACATAGATTAATCTGTGACAGGGGAAAACAATATTTGTTACAAAACTTTGCACAAGCCATATAATATAGAACACGATATTCCAATAAAAACATTCTAAAACGATTCTTGTTCTACCCACCTGCTGAATGGTCTTGTAGTTGCGGGCACTGGTTGGGTCAACTAAAGGTCCAAGGTCAAGGTCGATGGATGACCCTTCTCCAACACTGCTTGCTTGGCTCATCTAATCAAATAAAAAGAATAAATTAAATTATTATCCATATAAGGCCTCCAAGTGGTACAATACATCAATGTATTTATTATATTTAGCGCAGTAGCCGAATGACTGTTCAATATCGTTTTCTATCGATATCGATATCACACGAAAACAAATTAACCATATTTACCGAGGTATTAGAAAAATTCTGTTATTTTGTTAGTCAGCCCGTCTTCGACTTGTCCATATTGTCATAGCTCAAGCCACATATTCTTGTATCACACTCAAAGCCATCCGATATTATATAAATATATCTCATTAAAAGTACCTTAAGATTTGTTTAAATATATATAAATGGTAATCAGGGACAACTTCCACCCAATGAAATCCACAACATTAATCAACCCTTTTCCAATTAATTCAGTTCAGTCATCAAGCTTGCTTTATGTCATGCCAGTATTAAAATAAATAATAAGTTTTGCCAATAAAGAAAGGGTGGGTGACAAAGAAAGGATTATCATAATACTTAGTTCAAAAATCATCTCAACTCTACAAATCTTAGATCATAATAGCTTGAATAGAAAACAGGAGTATTGTTTGATCCTCTTTAAAATGTTTAATGTGTCTACAGACTCAATATCCTTGATTGTACACTGACTTCATAACCCAGTGTAAAACTAAACCATACAAATTAATTATTATGATTGTTATGATTGTTGTTACATAGTATTTCCTTTATAATTCCTCTTCCCAATGTCTGTATTAATTCTATTACAATATTAAATACCAGTACAGAAATTTAGAGTGTCATGACAGGTTTTCAAAGTTAAAATAGAGACTGAAACCTTCTTTTCTTTGATTAATCAATCTAAATCCCCTCCCACACAAAAGAAGATTATAATATATTATGTGGGTGACAAAGATGAAATGCTAAGTGTGCTCTGGTGAATAGAAAATCTATTACTGCCAACTGCAAATGGCAACCTGCCATAATCTCTGATATATATTAACAGACAGCTTATCCTCATTTTTTATCCAGGGTCAACAAAAATATAAATGCACAAACCCTGATTGCACATTTCATCTTTTTGTTCTATTTCATCTTGCGCTCTATTTCATCTTGCACTCTATTTCATATTGCGTTCTATCGGATGAGAATAATCAAGCGTTGTTTACACTACTGAAGATTTTATTAAAAAATACTCTTCTAGTACGATAGGAATCGTAATCTAAAAATTCACAAAACCTTGTCATCATACAGACATGATTATAAGATAATAAGACTATGTTAAAAATCTACAAGCTTCTTCCTAATCTAATTCAAAATAAGCCTATATTGAAAAGTACATGGTCAAAGTGATATGGGCTTTAATGCTCCTGATGAACATCTAAAGGTAGTCCTCAAGTGTATGAATGTTTTAAAGGAGTCATTCTAGGAAATATTTCCCATTGAAGAATAATTCCGTACACCCAATAGCCTTCGTGCAAAAATTGTGGATTGAAAGAGCATCAAGAACATGCAATCAAAGCATGAGATATTTGAAAACAAGTGACAAAGAGTTGAACAAATAGTGATTTTATAATTATAGCTTTGTTTAACCCTCTGAAGTTTTAATGTTCATGAAAGCAATCATTAGCTCGTAGGAATTAATGTCTGATGGCTCTTCAAGGTGATGTATTGAGAATGATGTGAAAGCAGTGACATAGGCCTAAGTTGTTTCGGTTTGTAAACCATTGCAGCCCGGTGGTGGTGAGTGTATGTACATGTATATTTGCTTTCATTATCCTTCATGGGATCTCAGGGTTATAGCGTTGGATGAAAGCAAGTATTGTGTAGTGTATGGCTTTACATGTGATAAAAGTGAATGCATTCAGTTGGGTCTTTAATATTCAAAGTCTGATTTTTATTGGTAAAAGTGCAAAAAATGCATGTGTAAATGATGTTGACATGAAAGTTGGATATGAAAATTGCATCTCAATCTCATAAGAGTTCAAAGCTTTCCTTTCAAAATGACTAACTTTATATAGTGACATGTGCGTATTAGAGCTTTCATTATCCTTCATGGGATCTTATGGTTATAGCGTTGCATGAAAGCAAGTATTGTTTAGTGTACAGCTTTACACGTGATAAAAGTGAATGCATTCAGTTTGGTCTTTAATATTCAAAGTCTGATATTTATTGTGTAAATGATGTTGACATGAAAGTTGGATAATGAAAATTGCATCTCAATCTTATAAGAGCTCAAAGCTTTCGTTCAAAATTACTAACTTAGTAAAAATGTGCTTATTAGAGCAATGCTGTAGCATTTATCTAATGCAGTATTAGTTCCTTCAAAACTGCTGTAGGTAGATGAACTGTTGAAAGTTGTTTGAATGAAAGTTCTAATATCTGTACAGCACGATGTGTTGTCATGGTAACCAAGTAATCAGCACTACCAGCAGATGTCTGAAGCTTGAAAAAAATGCTGCATGGGGAAGTGATTGAGTTTCTTTTTGGGGGGGTAAAATTGCAAACACTTCACTTACTTTATCAAAAAAGCAAGCATATCCATTTCATTCAATTCCTGATAAAGACCATTAGCAAATAATGGTACCAGTATTGACATGTACATGAACATTTTCATTGTCATATCATATCAAATGACTAATATATATGGTCAACCTATGCAACTACATGTATAATTGCCAAAGAACTTGTGTGAAGTAATGACACAACCTATTTTTCGAAGAGCGGATAATTAAATAGTTGTGTAAAAGCTAAAGATGGTTCATTTGAGAAAAAACTAAAAGAATACACAAATTAATGATCAACCACCAACAGCAAAATTCTGCTCAAAAGTTTCAAGCATTAAAAAGCTTTAATGAAAGATGCCATGCCATGTGTCAATGGAAAATAAGGAAATAAAGAGGAAAAAAAGAATTTGCGACATTCATCTGCAGAAGATATGTCTACACTCACCGGCCGATATACAGATATAGCATCTGTTCTCTTTACAAAAGTAACACAAATATAAAAGCCATGATATCCAGAGTAACATAAATGCACATTAATTCTGAAAATATAGCCTGTACAACATGAAAAAAAACATATTGCACATATGGACTGAAAAGTGACATGTGCTATACCAATATTGTTTATCATTATAAAACAGTATGAAAAATGTCCATCCTTTTTTGAAAAATTATGATATATAACTGCAGAGTTATATTGCAGAAATCCATGCATAGATATGGGAATGACTTTGAGGGGGAAAAAATAAACCACAGGAAGTATACACTTTGGGATTGAAAAAAAAAGGAAATAAATTCAGAAGACTGTGCCCATGAAAACTGAAAATAAAATTCTTGATCATTAGCTTGAAGTAGGAAACTACCATTCAAGTAAGATATGAGTTGATGTAGCAGTACTGTCAGCTTTGTCTTTGCCCACAAACAGACAGATGTCTCCCAGTTCAAACTGAGTTACAAACTTGTAGTTTGCACAATGATGTGAAAGGTCGGTCCCCAAGACGTAAATACATATTATCATATCTGACTGATAACAGCCTGTATATAGTATATGTACACACACCTGTACAAACATACACATCACTTTTTCAAAACCAAAGAGCATCAAACATGCTATCACACAAGGGCCTCTTACCAGTTTTGATTTTGATTTTGATTTTGACTTCTTTCTCTTGTCGTCATCATCGTCATCATCTTTCTTCTTGCGGCTCCTGTCAAGCTTGCTCTTGTATACCCAGAGCTCAGACTTCTCCACGAGCAGCCGAAGCTCGTCCAGGTCCTTCTTGATCTGCTTGTAGTTCTCACGGTCTTTCTTGGTCACCAGCAGTTGCACCTGTACATCCAATATAAAATTGTTGTTGAAAGGCTTCGTTTAACAAAGTTAAATCTGAGATGCACAGCCCTACGTGTTATCAATGTCTGTGATATGGTGTAATATTGAAGCCCTAAAAAAATTGCTTCAAAATGATCATGAAGTGCCGCAAAAAAGTAAAATTCATTGAGTGACAGGTTTTACCATACTCATTTTTCCCAATAGACCTTAGTGTCATGAAAACCGTTGAGAAAACGCAAACGTAAACTGATCTAAACGTTTTTAATTATCATTGCAGCATGAGGTAAATCCAGGATTATGTTTCAGAATCTGAGACAAAGTTACCCGATCCCTTCAAGGTATCATCGACACATGGATAAAAATGAAAATATAAGCCTAATGACAGCATCCCTTTTTGTGTTTATGACATGATGGACAGAAAAGTGTCAACACTGGGTTGATTTGTGAGTCAATAAACATGTCATTGAGAAATGATTCAAACTACACAATGACAGTTAAGGTTCCCTCATGGGAGAGTAGGTGTTGGGTAACTCTTTTATTTTTAACTCTCTCTCTACCTCTATCTGTATCCAACTCAAAATGAGTGATTCTACCATCTTCACTAGTGCTATCACTATCTTGCCTATGGTTTACCTCTCTTTCTCCTCTCTTCCCCATTACAATGACAGTTACGACACACAGTAAACACATTTGATTTAGGACAACACTCATGGAGTCTTGTTGAGATGCTAAACTTAGCCAACAAGATGTTCTGTTCGATTGCAATGCAAACACCACTGAGGTCTATATTTGGGCAGAACGTTATGCCTTGGTATAGTGACAAGAAGATTCCTATCCTTTCAACCAAGCCCCCATAATTTGACCCATTGATTTCTGATTTTTTTTTTTCCTCAACCATAAAAAAAGGCATCTTATAACAATCCCTGTCTTTAGAGTGAGAAAATTGGGGAAAAATTAAGAAAAAAATTTGGAAAATTTGGAAAATTAAGGGGAAAATCTGGGAAATAGGGATTCAATTTTTTTTTTTTTAATCGGGGAGGAAAAAAATTGGGAAAACAAAAATCTGGAAAATAATTAATAAATCGGGAAACCGATTTAAATTGGGTAATTATCAGGCCTGACATCGCTCACCTGTTTGAAAGCTTGTAGCACCTCTTGTCTCTGGCTGAAGTGCCTGAATAGCAGCTGCAATGCACCTGACACCAGCGGTGGGTAGTCATGCATTGTCAGATGCAGCAGTACCCTCAGGAACGTCCTGCCCCCTTGCCCATCAAGGTCCAGATCCACCCCATCCATCTGGCCCTCAAAGATGCCTTCCGCCTGATCCCCAATGGCCTCCAGGTTGATCCCTGATTGGTCCGTACCCCCTCCTCCTCCCACTGCCGTTCCCCCTCCTCCTGTCCCTGTATTGTTGGATATGTGGGAGGATGTGGAATTGGTGGACCCATTCTGGTTCGGGACCGGCTGTTGCGGTTGACCCGTTTGGTCCTGGCCATCTTTGGTCTCGTCAAAGTCTCGCTTGAAGATGGACAGTAGGCAGGAGATGCGGTAGTCCAGTCGAACATTCAGAATGAACTATTTGAAAGATAGTATAGAAGCAACAATATGGTAGCTACGGTTTTTCATACGTCACTCACAATGTAATTTGAGACAAAAAAAGTACAAATACACCAGAATGAATCCTGTATACCAAAAAACGTGTAAGGCAGACAAGTTACTTCTCTACAGGCAAATGGTCTTTATGTACAGGTTTCAGTACAGATTTCAATGAGAAGCCTAAGTTAGTTAATCAATGGAAACAAAAATGTGGTCTTTCTATACAGGTGGTCACTGTATTCTTGTTCACATATGCCACGGTAAGCTGTGAATATGCGCAGGACCCTTGTTGCATGCTGCTGCTCTTTTCATCCCCATTTGCCATTCATGATACATGTAGAACAAAACAAAAATGCATCCGTTAGCCTTTCAGCAGATTTGACTGTATCACTTTTTACCTGCAAAATCTGAATGATTTTGAGTTTGGTTTCCATGACTCTCTCATCCTCCTTATTGCCTGGATCCAGTCTATTGGTCTTGTTGGCTGGATTGGGAGTCCTACCAGCGTTAGGTAGACCAGTCCCTAGCACCATGTTTGTCATCACTGCACCGACACCGTGGATGGATCGGAACACTCCACCCTTGCCTGTCGTATCAACATGGAGTAAAGGATTGTGTTAGGAAACAGTAAAATCAATGTAGTTGTCAAACACATGCCCCAGCAACAATTGCTCTGCAGTCAGTATTCTATACCAACCAAATTCCTAACTTTGACTCTGGACCCAAACTCTACCCCTAATCCTATATCTTTGAGAAATAAAGCCTGGTGCAAATATCCCAGTAACAAATGTTGTTGTATGACCCAACGTCAAGTATGACTTTTTATAATTTGTTCTTTGAGTATGCCTTTCTTAAGGGGTCATATTTAACAAGTTTTTTGGTTGTTTCTCATGATTCTGCTAACTCTCACTTTCTATAATTACTTAATGATTGTTGCAATGTGGTTTTAAGATTGAAAATTAATGATTTGATGTGATTTGAAATTAAAGTTTTAATTCTGCATAGCATTCATAGGCAATCCAGTCTGAGTATTCAGAGAGAAAAGTTACTTTTTTTAAAATAAATATATATGAAAACTTTATGAATTGGAAGCAATATGTCTTAATATGTCTTAATATGTCTTAATTAAGATGCATGACTTGATTGTGATTGCAACAAGTTTTTTTTCTTCTTCATCACTTAAAGACCGGTACGGGTTTATGAAACTTCTATTACTGAAGAGTTAAACAATGTAAGATATAAAAATGTCAAATGTAGTTGCTGCTTTGTTATATTCCCCTTTGACCAAGTCTAAATGCAGCATTGCATTTCATTGCCCAAATTGTCTAAATGGTTACTATAAAAACTTAGTCACTCATTCTATTCATTATTTCATAAATTCAGGCAAGAATAGAAGTAAAAGTGCACAAATCTAAATCCCTTTATCTAAAAACATGATATTTGCTTTCTATCATCACGTCTTCCATTGTCAGTTTTGTTGCTTAAATCTACTGCGCATTTTTGATAAATTCATCCTTAGCTTTCAATAAAAACAAATGACATTTAGAAATGCATGACATCTGTTCAAATTAATTCTGATGAGAAATTCATTTTAATGAATGAAAAGCTTCTGTCTATTATCTGGGCAATTTATCTGATACTTCTAATACATGTGACATCAGATAAAATAGAAAAATCTATTGGGATTACTTTTAATGCACATGTTTAATGCATGAAATGAATTCATTATGTAGTGCATAATCTGGTGTCAGTGCTAAAATACACTGAGAAACAAATCTCTACTAGTTGCACTCAGGACTATAAGTCTGCACAAAAAACTTGGTGCCATATTGGGCATCATACATTGCATCACTGAAGTAAACAAAAACACTACACTGCACTCCAAATCATTCAGTGTCTATAACTTTTAAAGATTAAGATCATAAGACGTCTACAAAATAGACATGCAACAATTTTTTAGAATTGCTACAAGTGGACACTACTGTTTACACACATCAATATACATGCCATCACCAAGCAAAACTGTACCCACACAATTTGACAAACTATTAGAGAGAACATTGAAGCAAAGAGCCGAGTGAATTAAAAAGTACAATAGCATTGCTGGCAATTAAAACAGTACATCTGTAAATCTGTAAAGATTTCTAATCCTTAACAAGCTCATATGTAAACTATATATCTTTAAAGACATAACCTATATGACAAGCAATTGAAAACCGGCTTTAAAAAGAAGTGCACACTGCTGCAGTATGAGGAGACTCGGATGTAACAAACTACACAGACACATACATCAATTACACAATATACAGCACATGAAAGCACATAAAAAGTTCTGCCGGCAGCAACCAATGGCAACAATTGCCCAGCAATACATAAATGAACAAGAATGGAAAATATCAGCACGATTATCAACAACTATACCTTGTTTTGGTGGCTCTGATTTTAGAAAGATTAGCAAGAGCAACATGAGGTTAATATGAGAAACGATAAAGCTACAAAAATACAGTCGGGTACTGTGTTGATCATACAGGTAACTGTACCCACACAAAATCACATATAAGATTGGATAGAGAGAAGAAGGTAAAAAAAGACAAACTACAAAACGACATATATGTACATGTATAGTTCATAAGATTAGTAATTTTATGATATCAGTCGCACATTACGCAGCTCCCTTTTTTATCCACGCATTAAATGTACCATCACTGATATAAAATCTTACCACTAACCCAAAATGTAAAGTGGGATATGGCGAACATCACATACGTAATTATTATGGTTCTTGCTCAAAGAAATTAAGTATTCTGCAGAACTATTGACACTTAAAACTTCTATAGGCTTATCAGTTTATATTTCTCTACATGCATTTTAATTGATAACTTATAGACTTGAAGGTCTAAAAAAAGATATTATTTGATGGTTATAGGACTCTTGTCATTTTTTATCGACAGTGTAGTACACATAATGAATGGTAACTGCTGGCCCTCAGACGCACTTAAATTTACCATCCTTAATTTATAGTTGTGTGACTATCCCCCTTTCATATACAGGTGTATCGTCCGTGATATGCCATTTTATGACAAGGTCACATGACCAGAATTCTTTTCCTACCAGGAGCAAAAACATTATCTGACAATCATCATTCAATGGGCCATTCTCATAATGCATTGTAATTTATGACATTACTGGTCTTCGTCAAGTGCCTCTTGATCTACTTTCACATTCACCTGAATAATTACAGTATCGTTTTCAATTTCAATTCATGTATCTTGAATATTACAATGCAGATTGCATACATGTACATCGTTGTTAGGCCTTACACCTATTATGGCTTTCAAACTTCACAATGTAATCTGCATTCTAACTGCTGGAATATACAATGAATTTACTTGAAACATGGACATTTAACGCATAGTATGAAGTCAGTTCTGAACCAAACACCATGTTAGGAATCCCCATTAGTAATTTCAAAAAATTCTCAAAAAACATCAGTAAGTTCTTCTCATACATGTCATATGAAGATATTATAGCTATTTGATTTTCAAATTATTCCTTGCATCCATACAAAAATTAAATGTATCCTGAAAGTGATGATAGCTTGTGGCTAGTAAAGTTCTGCTGCTCTTCCTTTCAATTGATGATATTCGAAATATATAGATTAACTTTAGATGATAGTTAAGTTAGATACATAAACCATTCTTGAAACATGAATACACAAACCCTTATGTACCCTTTAAATTATGCATAAATATAGCATTTATAAATACATATCTCCAGAGCAATGTATTACCAACATGGAATGATGACAAATAATGGGTCTGATAATAATGGTGACATAAGCATTGGAGAACTTACTCTCATCCGTTAAATGTGATTGACCTCGGATAGCATGGGACCTCTTATCTAACGATATATGGATTGCAATTTCAAAATAAGTGGACGTTTGCTTTTTCGGCTTACAATAATTTCACTCACAAACAGAGTGTAAAACAATGTGGGTTCTTGTTTACTGCAAAATGCTAACCGGTACATACAAGACAAAACACTAAATTTGATTTGAAAAAAAACTTGACTACATAAAAATAAGTCTTTGCATTGTCTTGACACCGACAAAATACAAAGTACAAAATAAATGTTTAAGAACAAGACAACTTTTTTTTAAACTATCAAGGCAATGCACATAGAATTTTTAGTACATTAAATTGTCATTTTGTAATCTAAAAGGTCTGGAAAATAAACATAAACAACAAAATATTTAAAAATTCATGTAAATCATAGCAAACGGTTTAGAAAAGATGAATAAACTTATAAAAAGAATGTGAATCAATCTAAATTACTAAGATGAGGTGATCTGTCAATTAAACTACGAATCTTGTAACTAATGCGTCACTGCAAATTTTATTTCACATAAAATAAAATAATATTAAAGAAAGGAAATTATAAAAACAGAACCACAGCTAATGTAAATTCTAGATATTACTAAATGTTAAACTTAACAAATCTTAATGCTTGACAAGGTAGGGTAGTGTATCTTTCTAATTTAACACCATTTTTTGTTGGCCTTGTTTTGTTTAGATTGTTTGTTTCAAATGTAAATTATTATTTATAAATTCATCTTTTCTGTTTTATGATTATTCAGTATAGAGCTTTTCATTCAGGAGAAATTTAGGAGAAATTTCCTTTAACATATGTTGGGTATCTCTCTAATACAGTATCTAGATTTGGCATATTTTGGAGAAATCAGCAAGAGTTTGCCTATGTCAGTGAAGGATGTAGAAAGGAAAGATTTATATGAGATTACATCGCTCAGAAGTTTGAGGAAGGTGAAGGGGACCCTCTTTGTTTACTAATGAGTATGAAAATGAAAATTAGATGATCAAGAACTAAGTAAGGTATGGGATTAAAATATCATCAGTGGAAGGTGTATCTTTCAAATTGGACCAAAGAATAACAAAAAGGACTGACCAATCTCTCTGGTTGGGTCAAGCTTTCCCCCTAGGGCTAGGCTGGAGGCTGGAGTGCAGTCCAAGATGGACAGAAGGGTCTTGGTCAGACGCAGGAGCTCACTGAAGCTGTAGAATCCAAAGTAGATCAAGTTCTTGGCAAGGTTCACCACCTGAGGGAGAGAGAGACAGATCAAAACAGACAGTTAGCGGCTGATCTCTTTTGATTTATTGCGATGGTGATAACCATTACCATTCCCCAATGTAAGGTATTGGATATTTGTGTTGCGATGCAATGCCACTGATCTAAGAAAAAAGGTGCTGAAGGGTCTTACCATAAAACTGTGAGATGGGATTTGAAACAATGATATTTGCTGCCTCTTCTACAAAATTTCAAGAGTCTGACCAAGTTGAACTTATAATTGTAGTTGTTGTGATCAAAGCCATTGGGGAAGAGGTAGAGGGAGGAAGAGAGAGAGAGAGTGACTAACAGAAATATCAGAATAGAGGTAAATTTCCCCACTTTATGTTTGATAAACGGAGGAGACATATTCCAAACTCACATAAGGGTTTCTAGGACAGTTACAATTAGAGAAATAGAGATAGTAAGAGAGAGTGAAGGGGAGAGAAAGAGAGAAAAAAGAGATAGGGAGAGAGAGATAGGGAGAGAGAGAGAGAGAAAGAGAGAGAAAGGGTAAGAGAGAGAGAGGCAAAGTAGAAGAGAGAAATACAAGAAACAGAAAAGGGAAGACGAGAGAAGGGAGAGGTATTAGTAGAGAGTGGAGAGAAAGAAAGAAAAACAGACAATTTGCAATGCAAGATAAAGACAACTTACCTCAAAGGTGAGTTTGTTCTGCTCACTGTCGGCAAAGGACCACGTTGCTGAGACAACGTTGCATAGGTATTCCTCTACAAACTTGATGGTGTCCGAGAACTTGGGTCTGACATCCTCTTTGGCATATGTGTTTCCAACATTGTTATGAGTGTCATAGCTGATGGTAATGGGAGTAAATGGGCAATTCTCATGGTTATATTCAAGCAATGAGATCAAAAGGTGTCAGATACGGCCTGGTTATGTCGCAAAACAGAATTTATTTGTATACTGTTGAAATGCAACATTTTAGTCTTGTGTTTTCTGTTTAAAAAATTCCTGACATGCCATTACAAGTTTGATTTAGTCCAAAGCATAAGTATGAAATACATATAGTAATTTGTTTTTGTACATGCACAGCTCAACTTTAATGGAAAACGTGCAAATGAGCAATAACAACAAATCAAATTGTAAAATGTGATTACAATCATATATTTTTTAACTCTCATGATCAAGAGCTTATCATAAAAAGAAACGAAAAATGAACTTACTCATCAATGGTAATCTGGGTTGGTATCTCCGACCATAGCCTTGCATACTTGACAGGGGTCACCTGCTCCTGGGGGTCACGATCAACATGCATGTGAAGCATGAGCCTGGTGAAGGACGCTCGAAGGTCATACGGAAGGTTCATATCTGCCATGCAGCGAAGAATGAGATCGATGTCGAGCTGGATAGAGATCTGGTTGATGGCAAGGTACTGGCGGTCCAGGCACATTTGAGAGAATAGGTCCAGCTGGTACCTACAAATGTAGGGTTTGAAATGGCGTGGAGTCATTGTCACATGGAAAATAAATAATGTCAAAAGATAGCTCTGTTCTTATTAAAAGGTAGATTCAATGTTGACTTGAATCATTCATCAAGCTTTCAGGTATACAAATGAGTTGTGGATGGTAATTTGATTAGATAAATTGTTTCAACTACCGATTTACTTAGAATATGAATACTTAGAACAAAGAAAAAAAATGTCCGGAAGTTACTAATATATGAAATAAAATGCATTGAATCGCCAAGGATTATACAAAGTGAATATACATACTGAAATATAGCATTCCTTCTTGTATGATAATTTAGAATCCTGATTTAATGTCTAACAATAACCTTCAAAACGAAGATTCCTACTTTTGCCAACCCGGATGACAGCATATAACTAACAATGATATCCAATGCCAATTAAAGGCATTTTTGCCAAAAACTCAAGTGATTTTTTTTTCTTTTCAAACACCCATCCTCAATATCAATCCAGTTTTCTTTCTAACCTGTAGTAACCCAGAACATCTGAATCCTCTCTGACGTTGTCTGCAGCACCCATGGCAAGCTCGCGTATGCCCTTTGACCTTGTACTTTTCTCCCAGAAGAGCACGACCTCCTCCTCTTCCTCAATGGTGATGACTGGTTCACCAGGTGTGCCGTCTTCGCCCTCCACTTCAATCTCCAACTCAAGCTCTGTCTTCACCAACCTGAAGAATTAAAAATAAGTTATTGTATCTGCAGTTGCCGCTCTCTACCCAGGTGCCATAAATAGAAACAAGGTACAACATTTAAGGGACTCCTGGAACACTGAGCAATATTCTATATATATAACTGCTCAGCTAATTCTGGTAAATTTGATTAGAAAAATTAGTATTTCTTTGGGAAAAATAGTCTAAAAGTACCATAATGCTAAGAATTAAGATCTCTCCAAAATTCTCTTGAACATACAATGTACATGAAAGTCAACTACCTTCATTACGATGTTGTAATTTGTACAAAGCACAATAAAGGTTTCAATTTGAAATGTTAAAGCAGTTCTGTGCTTTTCAGTCCTGTTGAATTTTCAATCATTATAGTTTAACAATATTTTAAACACAGTTCCTGTTTTCAATATGACCTAACCTGACCTAATATATGCTGAACAGGGGCCCATTTCATAAAACTTGTTATCTATAACAAATGCTAAATTTCTATGAAAAATTTGTTCTCAGCCAATCAGATGCCAGGATTTCAGTAGCTTATAACAGTAGCTTGTAACTTGTTATTGATATCAAGTTTAATGAAACAGAGCCCAGGTCTTTCATTACTGTTGAGCTATGTGTGATTTACTTACTTGGTCTCAATGAGGATGTCCATGTTCCTGTCATTGAGGACTGATTTACAGATGAGCTCTTGAGTGATGGGGATAGCCTGGTTGTTTGATACACACAGGTCTGACAGATACTCCAAGAACCTAGCAAGAAAAGGAAATACATACATATCATCATTGATTTAAGTACTGATATAAGAAGGAAATTTGTGTTTTCAATGTATAATCTTGAATTAGATTTCAAAATAAATTGATACGAATGACCTATTTGAGAATCTGATTAACATGAACAAGAACTATAAAGGGTTCTTACAATTTCATGGACAGCAGCATGTACTTAATGTTCATGAGTCCAACTCTCCATACACAAACCAATTTATCATAGCACCATATTTTATTTGCCACTAATTTGAGTTGTTCATACACATAGCTGGATATGATACGAATGTATAAGCTCCAAGGATGCAGCCAATTAAATAAGAGTACCGTAGTCTACTCCTAAACTGAAACCCTTGATCAAACACTACACCAAACTTTTATATGAAACTAAACTAAATCTTAAACCATCACCTCTTCCACTTTGACAACATTGTGACACTTTTCATTTGTCTCACATTTCATTTTGGACATTGAATGTAAATAAATATATTGATTGAGCTCTATAACTGTGATGAAATAAAGCTTGTTTCAAATGTTGCATGAGAAAATGTTGGATCACTGTTCTTCAAACCTTCTCTCCTTGTTCTTTCTGACTAGGTTAACAAAGGTCTCAATCTCTGCTGCAGTGATGTGTTTTTCCAGGAGCTTCCTATTATTATGCAGTAAGGCAGTGATGGTATCCTCAGCCAAGACGTCGTAACCAATCTGCTCCTGCATGAAGCCAAACTGCTTGGCAATGTATTCCTGTAAATGACAAAAGGTGTTAAGGTGGAGGAAAATTGGCCCTTTTTGTTTTATTCTATGTTGAGGAATGAATGGTGAGCTAAGATAAGGGCCATTCAAGTAAACTACTTTCAATTTACAGTAGGCTTACCATACGGTTGCACCATTTGAGAGAAAGGGGAGGATTGGGGAGTCCTGAAAAGGACTGTTGGTAGTTGTTCTTGAGCTTTCTAAATTTATGTCATAACAACATAATACATTTTTGTACATTGAAGCTCTTCAGAGGAAGAGAGAGAGAGAGTTGGGGAGCGTGGGGGAATAACAGATAGATATAAGACGTCATATTTTTATCAAAAGCAAACCCTGTTATAATCGACAGGAAGTGATATAAAAACAGTTTGATATCTAAACCAAGAGGAAATGCTTGTTAGATCTTACATTCTGTTCATCAATTTGTTTCCCATCACCTTGTAAAACAACACATAGTCCACAAAGAAAGTCATAACAATTCATGACAAACAAATCAAACACACACAGGTTCAACGTACCTGGTTCTTTCTGTATGCTTGTTGTGATAGTCTCAGGATTCTGTAGCACAGTCTGCATATGTGTCTGTAGGGGGCATGTCTTGGATCAGCAAGTTCCTCCAGCTTCAGCATGGCATGCTCACCCTTGAAAGGGGCTCGCAAGATTTTGAATATCTGACAAGGAGAAAAAACACAGATATAACTTGGGAGTTAAAACATTTGGTAAATACTTGGGCAAAATCTAGGAAATTACAATGATAGCAGAAACCCTCATAAGGGACTTGTTCTTGATACTTCACAACAATAAAGTTTAGTGAGCTTACTTCCACACAATTTATTCATATATTTTCCTATCTTCTTCCCTCCATAAACATCCTCCTCTCATCCCTCTTTTCTCTTTCCCTTTCTCTTTTCTTTCACCTCCCCCTCGCCTTGTCTGCTCCTTCCTATCTTGATTTCTCATCACCTGTTTCAGTATGTCCTGTTGTCTCACAAGTTTCTGTTTGTCCCTATCAGGGTTGGCAATGACCACCAAGAGTACATGCCCTCCCTGGTTTGTTCTCCTGCAATGCTACACAATCTTTCTATCCTGCCCTTCTTTCTTTTGCTCTCTTCATTTTGCCCTCCCCCTCCTCCTTCATTCTCATCCCCTTTCTCCCCTTCTCCCTCATTACCTGTTTCAATATATCCTGTTCTCTCATCAGTTTCTGTTTGTCTCTATCAGGGTTAGTGATGACCACTGAAAGAGCCTCTCCTCCCTGGTTTTCCTGCAAGGCTACAAAGTACACCAGGTCTGTCAGCAGCTGGGTCACCGTTCTAAATTATTTGGAAAGGAGAACAAAGTTACAAGAGATTAAGGATTAGTACAACATATTTGAAATAATTGCAAAAACAATGTTGCAACAAACATAGCTCTGTTTATAGCTAAAGTTTCATTGTGGAAAACTAAACCTTGGTTTGCAAGTATCCATGTATAAGTACATTTTGGCAAACAAGTAGAATAGAGGCCAAACAGTACATCAGTTCTTTCTTCAAATATAATACCCTCTTCCATCTCAGATGAAGAGAAGATATTGAGAAAAAAAAGGATGAGAATTGAAAAAACAGCGAGGAGATAGGAGAGAGATATGGAGATCAAGAGATAGGGATCAAGAGAAAGGGGTGAAAATAAAGGGAAAAAAGCCACTGAGGAAGATAGGTAGAGAATAAAGTGTAAAAGTGAAGCATAGATGTAAATTCTATCTGTCAAGAAGCAAATAAATTCAATTAAGGACAATTTCTACCTTCTCTCATTCTGTGTGATGGCACCCTTCTCCAGCTTGGACGATATTGTTGATAAGACCTTGTTAGCATCATTGGCGAAGTCTAGATCCCTTACTTCAGCGGGTGGGACAGGAATGATGGCAAAGGCTTCCTTGTCCTCCCTAGTCTGAGCTGTACCAACCTACAAGGAAAAAACAGAAAATCGTTTGTATTGGTGGTGCAATGACCTGACATATCAACAATATAGGGTTAGAGTTGTAATTACGTTTCATTTTTTATATGTAGAGAAAGTTATATATCATTTTACTGAAGATTCATAATTCTGAAGGTTTGTTACTCCAAAGGTTCATTATACTGAAAATGGAAAAAGGGTTCATAATTCCAATTATCATAGAGGTTTTGAAATTCTGACAAAATTTACCCTATTTGTTTTTAGAATTACGTACCTTATTTCATTTTCAGAATTATGAACCACTAGTTTTGGAAGTTTGTGTTTCAGAATGATGAACTTTCTAAAAAATAAACCTATAAAGAAATAAAAATTGAGTGACCCCTGTAGGGTATGGCTCTATGTCTTTTGAATAATGGAACAGGCTTTTAGTCTTCCATAGTTTTGGCTGTACCAACCTACAAGGAGAAAACCAAAAATTGTCTCTGGCTACATTTGCTGAAAGTTTTTTTTGTCAAAGATAAAGGTTATGGTTAGAGTTGCAACTGGGTTTTATGCCAGTTGTAGGAAAAGGCTTTAGGTCGTTGACTTCAGCGGGTGGGAACTATATGGCAAAGGCATCCTTGTCTTCCCTCATCTGGGCTGTACCAACCTGCCATAGAGGAAAACAAATTGTTTCAACAATAAAATCTACTAAAATCATAGGCCAGGTGTATGAGAAAGGGATTTCTTTCATGCCATGATGTGTGTGCACCTGTCAGCCTTTAATTTCCAGTCAACAAAAAAAGAATATTGAGAGTTAAATATTCATACTTGTAGTTCAAAAGAAAAAAATATTGGTAGTCATATTTCATTTTCTATCAAAATTACAAAGGAAACTTTAATACTGGCGTATGTTGGTTTATAATACATTGTAGTGAAATTACCTTTTGGTATTAAATTTTTTGAATATGCCATAAAATGACACCAACTGGAATGTATGTAGTGATCATCATAGATTAAAATTAATGTTATGTCACAACATAAGATATTCTCAGAAAAAAATTCAAATAAATATTTTTTTTTTGAGGGGGGGGGGGTACTAGAATTTGATTTGATTTGATTTGATTTGATTTATTGGTTTCTGCATCTTTTTTTTTTTTATTTCATCATTTTCATAAACATAATATGGTTCGATACAATATTTTAAGTGTCTATAATTTTATACAGATAATAAACGAAATTAAACAAATATATTGAATGCATAATTAACATACATTAAATGCAGGAGGGCTACAGAAATAAGAGATCAGGTCATTTGAATAGAGCATTCAACTCCCACACATTAATTCATTTCTACATCCTGAGGTACCTCAATCCCCATTAGAATCAACTTGGTTACAACTGAAAATGAATATTAGCTTTGGGGGTAGTACACACTAGCAATTGACAAATCAAACTCAAATCAAATGCCACCTAGGATCTGATAATTCACCAAACATCGTCCTCTCATGCAGCGATTCGAGAGATAAGCGATTCTGGGTGGATTCTATATATGAGTATATATGCCTGACCCAATTATGCCACATTTTCAGGCAAGTCCCTTTGATCTGAGCTGGCTCCGAATAAATGGAGAGAGAAATCCCTGCTGGCTTCTGATGAGATACATAGATATGTAGCCCTGAATATAATTGATCTTCTAAAGTCAAAGTGTTGGAACCACAGACTATGTGACAGAATATTTTTCATGATTTTAGAGATTATGTTTATAAAAATGTTGCTTGAGGGTGATTTGGAAGGTGTATGATGTGCAATTTGATGTAGAGTACCTGGTATCAACAACCTTTCCAATGAAAAGTCAAAAGAACGCACTCTAAAACATTTTGTTTTCACTTTTCCCTCTCATTCTCTTTCCATCTCCCTATAAGCCCCCTCGCCTCTTTCTCTCTCTATCTCTCCTCCCTCTTTCTACTTGCCACCATTTCCCATTTGACACCCCCCGCCCTAATTTCTCTCTCTAACACATACACTTTGCCTCTTTCTACCTGTTTCTTTCTTTCTTTCTTTCTTTCTTTCTTTCTTTTTCTTTCTTTCTTTCTTTCTTTCTTTCTTTCTTTCTTTCTTTCTTTCTTTCTTTCTTTCTTTCTTTCTTTCTTTCTTTCTTTCTTTCTTTTCTTTCTTTCTTTCTCTCTCTCTCTCTCTCTCTCTCTCTCTCTCTCTCTATCCCTCTCTCTCTCTCTCTCTCTCTCTCTCTCTCTCTCTCTCTTCCTCTCTCTCCCTCCCTGCCCCCTCTATCTATTCCTCTCTCCAACACACTCTTTATCCGTCTTTCTTTTTCAATGTTGTTTTTTTACCTTTTTTTCTTTCACTCATCTCCTCTCCTCTCCCCCATTCACTATGTCAATTTCTATTTAAAGAGAAGGTTGAGTTCTGGGAAGAGGTGAAAAATACTTTGTGAGCATTACTCATTCTTATTATGCAAGTGTGGAAGAACATCAGTTAAGACAAGTTCCCTGAAAAGCATGGCTCTTCAAATGCCTTCATATTCTAAATATGCATGTAACATCGTAAAAATCGGGGGGACGGCTTTTTACGCCATGTGTTTGTGTAGTCCCATATACATCTTTCTGTGCAAGTGTTTGTAACTTTACCAAGACTTGGCCAAATTTCTTATCATTTTGATGATTCCAGAACCTTGCAATACACACAAATTCTTATATGCTAGATGATCAACCTTTTCTGGTCGGTTCCACACCGTTTCTTTCACAATGCAATCGCATGACCAGAACTCAACTTCATCTTTAACTACTTCTCTTTCTATTTTCTCCCCTTCTTCTCTCTCCCTCTCTCCATCCCTCACTACCTCTTCCTCTCCTGGCTATAAAATGAATTATAAAAAAGAACAAGCTATAAATCTACACCCACATTAGATTGTAATAATCTTTACTTGAGAACCCTATAATGCTGCCTCAGGAATGTGTGGGAGTTGATTGATGATTATAATGCAGTAAACTTTAAAGAGCTAAGCCTTCGTTTTAATTGTATCCAGAAGCCAAACAACAGTTTTATCATCTATTTCTTTGCCTAAACCCATTAATTTAACAAAATTTATATAAGCTAAGAATGAAATACTAATTAAGCACTAAAAATCAGAAGAAAGAACTTGTTGACACCCCTCTTATCGGCATACGATGATGATGCAGGTATACATCTATTGCATTGGTTTTAACTTTTCACCATCCTCTTCACGTTTGCTTCATTTTGCTAGAAACATTATATGAGGAAAATTCCTTCATTAATATGGGGAATCTAATTATCAACTGATTTTTTTTTTTTTACATTAAAGGCTGACTGAAACCACCCACGTATGGATGAGCCTCACTGATGTTATAATATTATATTGGGAATTTCTGCTTCTTACAGATATCTGATGAAATCTCAACACAAAAATATCTTCCTAATCCATTCCAAAATGGCAAAGTCTGAGCAAATATACCAAGAGAAATTGTTGATAAAATCTGATATCAATCAGGTATATGTTATGACTGATCAATCAGCTAGAAATTGGATAGGTGTGAATATCATATCTCTCCTCATACTATACATAACATTCATTTTTTTTTGGGGGGGGTAATATTTTAAGTAAAGTTCTTTTACAAAATCTTTAAAAGTTTTAATTTTCACAAATTTATATTGAAGTCAATGATTTTGCCATAATTTTACCCAATGTGTGTATATGAATGTTAATGACTGGACAAATCATTACCTGGACAAATATTACCTGACCCAATTCCGGCCAATTCATATCCCAAGAGCCTTTATACCCCAATCCCACTGGCAAATTAACTCCAAACCAAACGACGGTTGACAGAATCTTGGCTTCTTGGGGTAATGCAGTGTTTAATTATGTCCATCATTTGTCAGGGGGCGGTCCCAACAGACTGAGGTATTACAGAAGTATCTATTATTGTTCTTTTTGTTGTTGCAATTGTTATTGTTGTTGTTTTCTTACCTTTAACATAACAGGCTTATCTTCTCCTTTATCCAAAGGTATGCTGGTACTATGAACCCATGTGTTGGTGCATAGATGGCGGAGACGAACGTATGAATTCCTGAAAGGAAACAAAAATACAAACATACGTCATAATTTTCACATCAAACCAATCATGTTTAATGTTTCTAAATTTAGATGAGGTATGACGTGGAGAGTGGAGTTAGTGAAGTGTCAAAACAACCTCATATGAAAAGTAGGGGAGCATTTAACATTTTAAGATATTTTCTAATATTGCAGGAAATCTGTTTACAGTTCTGCAGTCATACAGATAACAAGGAATAATTCAATCACATAATGTTTGAGAGCAATGTTATAAAGAGAGGAATAAATAATAGATTTGTAATACAAATGAAGCAGGGGCAGATCCAGGATTCTCTAAATTATTTTGGGAAAATGTCCATAAAATCTGTCAAGGGGGGAAAAAAGGTTTCACATTTTTTTAATTGCCTTTTTTAGTCAAAAATTCTCTGACCAGCAAGAAAGTTTCTTAGTGCTTTATAAACCAAAGGCAAAAACCTATCGTCTTTGGTAAAAAAAATAAGAAGAAGAATAATAGGGGCATGAGCTTATGTGCTCTCTCTTTCAATTCATTCCTACTATGAAGTGTGCAGGAAGGATAATGAATATATATCATGAAATTATCAAATATTGCTTAATTCAACAGCAATGCTAATATTCTTCCCTTTTTCTCTCCAGCATCCTCCATCTCCTCCTTCTCAACTATTCCTCCACCTTCTCCTCATCTCTACCCTAGCGCTCCTTTCTCTCTAACTTTTACTCCTCAACTTTTTCTGTAATTATTTCTTCTTTTCCAATATATTTCCTCTTTGGGGGTTTTCATTCCACCCCCCCCCCCTGTTCTTATCCTCATCTTCTTGTCATCAAAGACCTGAAACAATCCATAAATCATCAGCTGAATGCCATAATGCATACATGCCAACATTTGAAAATCAGAAATCTGTACAAATTATGCTATTTTCAAAAAAAAGAGGAACAATCCTAACTCTCCTATTCAATACTACAGACAAATTTGTACAGGAAGAGGAACACCTGCATTAAAATGATAATTATCTTCTCCCAAAAAGAGGAATGTTCCTCTTTAATCTGAACAGTTGGCATGTATGCATAATGGCATTAAGAAATATTATTTCACATGTCATTAGTGCCCTTGTGGTTCGAAACAGATGCAATGCTGGATGTTCACATGAAGTATAAATAATGATGTACCAACGATTTTAATGATCTACTGATGTTCAAGTATGTTATCCAGAATGTTTATGTTGGAAGGATATATTCAACAGCACGCACTTGTGGATAAGATAGGATTCCTTCACAGAGTCCTCGTGCTGGTGATAAAGAGCATACAGCAATTGAATTTGCAAGATCAGATCGCAGTAAGAAGGTTTGAAAATATGGCCACGCATTTCTTTCTTCAGATTTACAATGGCCATGTGACGTCAATGCCTGGTCATTAATCTCTCTGCCAGTTCTTACATGATGATGCTTCATATTTCTTGCTTTTGCTCACTCTCCACTCTCTCCCTCTTTTCTTTTCTCTCTCTCTTTCTCTCTCTCTCTCTCTCTTTCTCTCCCTGTCTCTTTATCTCTCTCTCTCTCTTTTTCTCTCCATCTCTTTTCCTCTATCCCTGTCTCTTTATCTCACCTTGTCTCTCTCTCCCTGTCTCTTTCTCTCTTGCTCTCTTTCCATTTTTTTTTTTAAACCTCTTTCTCTCTAAACTATCTCTCCCTTCGTACATGAATCTTTAAATCTTTTCTCTCTCTCTCTCTCTCTCTCTCTCTCTCTCTCTCTCTCTCCTTGCTCTCCAGCCATTTTCCCCCTGAAAAAACCCTACCAATTTTTCACAGCTCATTCCCATCCCTTCTCTTCTTTTCAATATACATATGCATGCATATTGAAACTCACTCTGTGCCTGTTTTTTCATCCCTGCTCTCACGCGACCCAATGTTATTCTGTTTTGGCATGACTGGAATCTTGAGGCTGACAGCATAAAAGCAAATTATTTACGGTCTATGCCCAAGCTCTCTTCTATCTTTTAGATCTTCTAAGTACTGTCAGATCCACAATGATTTACTTTAATTATCAAGTCTGTTATATAGCCCTGTCCATGTACTCAAGATATCTTAGCATTGGTGATAACACATGCCAACTGCCTTTCTTAAAGCAAGGGAATACTCTCGGAAATACTGGATAACAAAAAGTAACTAATGCTAGATTATGGATTCACTCTAGCTTTTAACATTTCAGAAAATTTGAAAATGGAAGAAAAAAATGTCAACGTTATAAATATAATCAATATTTATTTTCTATTCATCTTCTTCATCACACTTGCGCTAAGCACAATCCTTTTCTTAGCAAAATTACACTAAATACAATTAAAAACCATGAAAAGAAGACGGGAGAAATATAAAGAAAACAGGAAAGGATGAAAAAGGAGAAAAGGTTGACCTATCACAACTTGATGAAAATAATATGCCTCTGCTGTATTCAGAAATGTGCCTGATCCAGTGAAGAAACATCTCAACTATCAAGTTGCATCAAATCAAAGTGATTCATACAGCGATTATTGTTAAACAAACATTCATGTACTTGCAATTTGAGAGGGAAAGATCAAAGGAAATTAAAATATGAACTCAAACGAGATTGAATGACCCATTGAACTTCAATTGCAATAGCATTGCTTCATTGATTTGTTGTAAATTACATTCCTTCTTGTTTACAAATTTCTGCCCAGAGATGCCTTCATGTCGGTTTCTTATAGATTACTTCATTCCACAAGTGTACATATCCCAATCTTGCCATTGTTTCGCAGCTGCTTGTGTAAATTTCATACCTGCTTATGTAGATTTCACAGAGATATATTTCCTGTGTAATTTACCTTTTAATTAAAGATTCCTCACATGAACGCAACCTACTGGTATTTTTCTCTTAAACAATTTGTAACTCTTTCTTTTCTCTTACACCAAGTACCATCCTGAGCTTTTGAATGTTTTATTTGTGTGTATGTGTGTGTGTTTGTATATTTTATTTGCTTTAAAAACAAAAATATGGTCCTAAAGTTAAAACTATCAATCATCATCATCTATTTGATGAGTCTGTGTTAGTATGCACACTATTTTTCATAAAAATGCACATTTATCAACAGTCTTCTACTATACTGTATACAGAGAACATCGCATAAAGATTCATTTGAATTCAGTAATGGGTGTCAATAGGAGTGGATAAGACTAGCATCTCATTACAAACAATTGTTTTGTCAAGGGATGACGATCATTACCTTGGTACCAGGAGTCCCCCCTCTGCAGAGTGGTAGGGTCCAGTTCAAATATGGATGCGATGTCATTGCCATGGTGCATGGGTACAAGGTGATAGGTCGTCCCTCCATGAGGCCCTTTTAACTTCTCTCTGGTCGGGTCTTTGGTAGGGTCATTGTCAGCCTGTAAAAAAAAACACCCATAAATATCAGTCATTAGTAGGTTAGATCAAATTACTTAATTTCCTCCCCTCGTGAGCAGTGGTAGATTTAGGGGGAACATCCAACCAATACACCCCCCCCCCCCCCACCCCCCCCCCCCACCCCACCCCCCCCCCCCCCCCCCCTCCCAGAACAAAACAAAACAAAAAAGTGCCTAAATGGTATTCTGGTGCCCTTTTTAAAGCTTACACCTGGAATGTTTGTAATGTTTTTTGGCTTGTCAGATAATGTTGGCATTAAGCCCATCCATCTGATTAAACACCCCCCCCCCCCCCTTACAGAGTCCTGGATTTGTTCTGGAGTATAGATGAGAAGAGAAATGACTTTTAAAAGATCATTCTTAAAGTGGCCTGTACTGCAGATGCAAATGCTAGATCCTCTAGCTTTTTTAAAACTAAAATTACTATCAATGGCATCATCCTTTTCTGGTTAAAGTTAGACATTAGATCATCTCTTGATTTATAAGAGATGGAGAGGTGGTGACTTCACACACAAACATGGATGTAACAGTGATACTTGTATATTAAGACTGCTCAAGAGATGCAATTTGTTTTTGGTGGTGGTAGTTTTTATGGCGTTTTACATAGACGTTGGATGATTTTCGCCATAAATACAAGAAATGCAGATGGTCTTTATAAACAGGTTGTCACTAATTAAAGCAGTGCAGTGCATACGATTTGCAGTCTATATATCTCACCTCAGCAGCTAGATACTGTCCTGTGGCAAGATGCTTGAAACGGAAGAGGCTGTTCCAATGACCGGCACCACCCCTACATGGATCATGTTGAACAACCTGAAAGGACAACAAACAAACATAAATGGTATTTAATTCACTTACTGTTACATGAGCAAACCATTAAGTGAAGAACAATAATTCAGATTTGCTTCTTGAAATAAGCAATACATGTAATATATTCAAATTGGACATTGTTACATATTCCCACTGCACAACATGCATCCCCTAAAATTACATAGTATATATTGTAGGATTTCTCAATAGCCATTATTTACCATTGCATTCTTGCTTACTTTCAATGCCTGATAGCATACATTCTGAACAAAATTAAAATGTAAAGTGGTCTCAAATATGGCATTCTGTCTCAATATTCAACCTGAAATAACCTGTAACTACAAAATCCATTACAACCAGGTAATGAAATGAATTAACATGTAGCATAAATGTGAAAAACTTAGCACCTGTTCAGAGCCACAAGGGCATACACTACAGAATTAACGCCATTTTGGATCCCCATAGATAATGCTCTCCCGATGCCCTTCCCATCCCCTTATCCAGGTACTAGGTTGGAAAGCTCAATAGCCATCAGCTATCATCATATTCTTGATTACTATCAACGTCTGAAGATGGACTGTGGCTAGAACAACCTTGTAAAGAAAACTGATTGTAATCAACCTATAATCCCTGGATGATAATGACAGACAAAACAGCCAACAGAATCCTGAAAACCTTCAACAAATCTGGCAAATTTTACTGCCTCTTAATCACCTCCTCTTACTTGTCTAGATCCCCTATCTCACCCCTCTCTCACCCTCCTTTATTTGGCTTCTAATAATGATAAATTTCCATGCAAAATATAGACTTGATGGGCTAAAAGCAAATCTCGTCTGCAAAAGGACTGGCTTCAGAAAATGGTATTAAACCACAACATCAAACCACTTATAAATATTCATCCAAATCTTGGTTGAATTGTTGATGTATTTGTTGTTTATTTCTTTATTTTTTTATATAATGCATAATGAAAGGGGCAAGGATGTGCTTGCCATCCATAATCCTTTAAACACATATAACTACCGGATATTTGCCGGTTCTTTTTTTTCTTTAGGATCAGTTACATTTATTTGAAGCTGCTCTCCCTTGAACCCAAACATGTACCCTGATACAGCAAACAGTGTTGCAAGCCAACCAATTTGAACAAAGTAATAGATGATTGTATTTCCCAACATCGTGAGACCTTGCTGATCTAAACTAGTTGAATACCAGCCAAACCTGTCTGCAGTTAGGCAGAACGGTACAAATGACTCATGATATGTTGAGCGGACTGCAGGCGATTATATCTATCCTCCAACTTTCAAGTTCTACATTTACCTAACTGAAGGCAACATGCTGTCTCTTTCAACACAGTTCCTACTGAATTATCTTAATCCCATAGGCTCTTTTAAGACAAGAGCTACCTGGTTCCCAAAGGCAAAGTTATGGTGTCTTGGAAATTAGATGACACAGAGTACATAAATTCATCTGTTTGTAGCCATTTTGGGCATTTTATAATATATCATCCTTTATAGAGTTAATGCAATTCTGGCTCCAAACAAATGAAATGTAACTACCGGTAAGTAAGTATTTTGTTCATAGCCTTAGAACTATTGAATTCAAATTTCTACTTTGGATTTTTGGCAAATTTATTCCTCAATAACAACATTAAATGACTATCTATCTCAAAACCAAATCAGCACTACATTTATGATTGACTTTCCCATTTCTCAGAAAAAAGTATACTCTAGTACTGTCAGTGTATTTTGTTTACCTATAAAGTTTGGAGCATCATCATCACTATCATCATTAACGTCATCTTTATTTTGCCTTTAAAGAAGAACCCTTAACTGTTGTGATAACCTAGTTACATGTAGATCCCTCACTAATCCTCTACTTATCCATTTGACTACATTATTGATTACCTAATCATTTATACCAATCACGATTTGATCAGCTGCAAATGTGCGTAAAACCACCTGCAGACAAAAGCAAATACCATTGATTTTATCTTGCAGATGAATTGATTTTTTCCTCCCAATCTTTCCTCTCCAGCAAACACAAGCTGGCAAATCTATAAGTAACTTCCTCCAAGTATATCCTTCATAGATCATGGGATATATATATATAGAGAGAGAGAGAGAGAGAGAGAGAGAGAGATAAAGGAACAGAGGATGCTTAAAGGTAAAGACCAGTAATGGTCATGCGATTGCATTGTGAAAGAAACGTTGTGGAATCGATCAGAAAAGGTTGATCATCTAGCATCTAGCATCTGCAAGGTTCTTGAATCATCAAAATGATAAGAAATTTGGCCCATTCTTCGTAAAGTTACAAGCACTATACACAGAAAGATGTATATGGGACTACCCTATATCTCTCACACGGCCATGAGAGAAACAAATTTACCAAATATATGAATTAGTAAGCGGTTTCCCGGCAAATTTTTTATCATCATGTATTAGTCAAAACATATTCTTTCACATGATTGGTAATGAGAGCTTCCATTTCATTTTTTGAAATTGGGGCGTTTCCAATACTGGTCTTTACCTTTAATGAAGCGTATACATGTTGACATTCGTTCTCTTACAAGAATCAGTAAAAGATAATGAATAAATAATGAACCTGTAAAGTATATATGTACTCTATATTGAGAGTCAAAAGAATACAATGCAAAGTTATATGATTTTAATAGCAGTTTTCTGCCTCTAAACAAGTGATATGAATTAGGTGAATGTAGCAATTGCAAACACATGGCAAGGCACAGTGATATCTGGTTACAGGTATTGTTGATAACTTATCTTGCCTGACATTATTTACAAATAAAGGAAACCCATAGTGCTTGTAAGAGGTTCATTCAGATATGGCATGGTAAACCAACGCAAAAAAAACGCTGCAAAACTGTAAATGAAAGGCAACAGCATGTGAGAAAGGTCCTATATGCATATTCACTAAGCACAGTGAAAACAGAAATGTGAAGAGATACATGTAATGCTAAATATATTACTCATTGTGGATGTAGTCTCGCAATGTGGTCAATAAGGAATCTAAAAGTTCACGACGTTTCGTGCGCTATCTGCAACACTTCGTCTGGTGATAATAACTACTGTATCCCTTGTAAAGGATGTGATAGATCCTACATCGGTGAAACTGCCCGTCCGATAAAAGAAAGAATCACTGAGATAAGAGATAAGAGGGACGTCAGACCCCGCCGAACTGACAACTCAGCCGTAGCCGAACATGCTTGGGATAACCAGCATCAACCAGACTGGGACGGGGTTCACTGCCTTTCCCAGGAACGGCATTGGTATACACGGAGGGTAAAAGAAGCTATCAATATCCGTCTCAATCCTAATAATTTCAACAGAGACAACGGGATCGATATCCCCGAATTTTGGATGCGGACGATACGCCGCCATGACACTCGCCGTCCTGCCAGCCAACTCCGGTCGATTCCGTTCAGCAGACGGTCCTAGCCAGCGCCTCGTTGATTGGTTGAGTACCGTATGCGTCGGCCAATAGGCCTGGTGCATTAGCCGAACCAGCGGCCGAACCAGCGGCCTGGTGATTGGTCGATCACCGTGTGCGTCGACCAATAGGCATTGTGCGTTATTGTTCCATTATTGATCGAATTATGGACCGCTCCGCCGGTCCTCCCGTAGAGTATAAAAGACCCTTGCTTACAGTAGTTATTATCACCAGACAAAGTATTGCAGATAGCGCACGAAACGTCGTGAACTTTTAGATTCCTTATTGACCACATTGCGAGACAAACGAATATCACTAGTGATATTATTTTCGAGATACATGTAGTACACTTTATGTCATCATTTTTTTTTAAACAGCAGTTTACCGCTGCACATCTCAAAAAGGCCCAAATGCTGGTAAAAAATTGTCAAGGGTGTAATTTTTTTGTTTTGAATATATTTCCTACAAATACAAATGTGATGTTAGAAAAAGATTTATAAAAGTACACTTAGGAATGCCTACAATTTGAGAAATCGGCCTACAAGTGGGCCTAAATGTACAAACCGAGGGGGAATAAACATCATAGAAAGTTGGCACGTGTGGAAGCAGAATGATCAGGGGGAGGGGGGAATTACAATGTATGAGAACAATCACATACAGCAGAAGAAGAATGCATTATTACCATTGGCCTAGTTCTACATGTAGGACAGAGGAATGAGAAAATTGTTGAAACTTATACATTATGGTAATTTATGCATCAGTTTTATGGTCTCTGTGCATGGATAGCTGGATACATATTAATTGTTATAAAGTGCGATTTCAATTTGTGGTGACCTACATGATACATGCTCTTTAAATATACATTGAATATATGGGTACCATACTTCATGTTTCTAATACAGACTATCTGCCTCCCATCAGTTATTAGTGTAACCTATAAATAGAATTAAACCACACAGGGATTGGACTTATGATTGAAATCAGTCGCAAGCTTGTGGCATCGTGATGATGACAGAGAGTTGCAATTATCTTCCTTGAACTATTGGACACTGTATTCCCTCTGCCAGTATTCTTCATGGCATCATGCTGTGTGACATTGTGTGGCAAATACTACTAGATCATTGGTTGAAAAAATAATAATCTTGTGTACATAAATTATGTTTATAGTAATAAAAATAATGGTAATAACACATCTAAAAAGGTCATACCCACAAGTATTGTAATTCATGAAAACAATGATAAGGATAAGAATGCTACTAAAGTATGCACAAAGCCGGAGTCCATTTGAAGAAAAAAATTGATATGATATGATACAAAGAAAAGCAGAGTCAAAAATCCAGAACAGCTCAATTTAAACTAGAGTGCTCAATGAAAATGTATATATTCAATTATTCTAACTATGACTGCATCTACCAAAAGATAGAGCTACAAGATAACTGCATGCATGTATCCCAACGCATCGTGTTTAAATTCAGTGTGTGAGAAAAATTTAGGTTGTATTATGACAATTAATCTAACACTAGATTTTATTTTGACATCTAATAATCCAATCAATGAAATACAGTACCTGTTTATAGCCATTCAATCCCTAATGTAAATTAAACAATCTTGTTTGCCATCAGAAATCAAATATTGATTTAACCGCAATTCACTCCTGAAGCTGCAAATGCATTTATTAAAAGCTTACACACATAAACATGCATTCCGGATACTTGCACATCCATCTTCTCTCTCTCACTAAATAGGGTTAGCCATTAGTTTCTCAGGGGTATATTTCTAAGTATTACATATTTTCAACATCATAACAAATTGAGCAAGCTTTACATCTGCGAAGAGGAGTAGCATGAGCTAATGATCACAAAAACAGGAACTCGTTGAAGTATCTCTGTCCTGGTCATCCACAAAAATACCTGAACGCAAAATTATCAGCTCGTACAATAAATAATTAACATAATCAACAAGATTCATTTGATTGTAGCTCCAAATGAAAGCAGTACAAGGCTTAGGGGATAAAAAAAATTAAAAATGGCCTGAAAATAGGAAATCTTACCTCAACTTCCCATAATGCCTTGGAGCTGGTAGCTGCCGTTGCTGAAGCTCGGCCAGTGGTTCTGAGAAAGACATAGCTCTTCTTCTTGTACTCATCACAGGTTAGAAACTTCTCTTGCTCTGCGTGGAACAACCTTACAACATCACCCTGGAAGGAATTACAAAGAAACAAATGAAAACAAAAATGATTATAATCATATATATACATTTTAGGCATTTTGAAAAACAACGGCCATAAAAAATATTGGCTTATAAACTTTAAAATCTTGTACGTAATGAAATACATACTCAAGCTTTCTTTCATCTGAAAAAAAGTTCTCACTTTCTCTCTCTGTGTCTTTCTCCATATTTCTTTCTCCATATTTCTTCCTCCCCCTTTCTCTTTCTCCCCTCTCTCCCCTTCTCATTCCATCTCTCTTTATCTCTCTGTAAGCGGGCTAGCTCTAAAAAATACACCAGACAAATTGCTTTCACACGCATGAAATATAAAATCATGTTTTATGCATGTATTTGCCACAACATTACATCTCAAATTGAACACATGCTGTCATTTAAGAAATGCCATTTTCATCTCTTATAAACTGCATTTATAAATAGAAAATAGAAACAAGACACATCTATTTGATTCCCCGAGCTTAGCTTATCAACACCTACATGTTCAACCTGCTGAATAAATCACACCCTCTTTGACGTCAATGACTTAATTTGGGCAACCACAACATTATGTGAAGTTGTGAACAATGGATTACCTCTCGACTACTTCATTTATTTAGCAGAATTATATGCCAAAAATATCTCTGCAATGGTTGATTTGGCAGTTGGTAAATGATGATGAAGAAATCATGTTTTCTTAATACTTATTGTTTTGAGAGCTGATCTGTAAGTTGGATGAAATATAAACAGGAAGCAATCAACAAGATCTTTTTTCTAGTTGTATCAACTAAACACAAACAATCATGATGCATGTATCATCTGCTTGGAGCCTGAAGAACATTAACTCATATCATTTTATACTGAGTTGAAACCCTTCTGGCTCCAAAGGGATGAATTATGAATCTATACCTTCACAACCAATTCTTCTATTCTCATGAAAATTGCAGTTAGTCAAAACTTCTTATGCTACTAAAGTCTAGGAATGAGCAAAATATATCTGCCAAACCTTAAATGTTGTTCTATGGTATTTTTTTTTACATCAGTAGCATTAATTATCTGCAATAAGGCTGCTGTACATGTAGCTATTTTTTTCTCAAGCAAAGTGTCGGTGGATGGGGTAATAGCAAATATTACAACAATCTGAATGAACATTGACAGCATTGGCATAATTCCCACAGCACTTCAAAGGCTGCCATATTCCTACCATCATAATATTTGCTTAGACTTCATATAACCTATCCCACAAGGCCAAATATATTGATTATTACAGTGAAGGCTGAATGCACATATACCCTGGTTCAATTTGTTAGTAGAAGAGAGACAGCCTGGATGGCTTCATGAAATCACTGGCATTCATGATTACAGTTATTACACCATGTAGGATCCATGATTACAATGATACAAAATCATTTGCTAAGACCCTAGAATGGCACTTGAACACCCCTCCAGCTCTCAGATGAAATGTTGATTAGACGTTGCTGAACTGGGCCCTTGAGTTTTACATAACTTATTAATACCCTTCTTTCTCTAAGATTTGCCAGAGACAAGTAAACATTTAAAAATGCTTTGTAGTTGGCCAACATAATCCTTACAATTGCCATGGGCAAACCCAGATAAAGCATGTAAATCAGATCTACCAGGTACAGGGCACTAAAGATGGCAAATGGAATTATGATATACTGCTATAAAACATCTAAAAATGCTTTGCTACATGTAGTTGCAGTTGCCTTTGAAAAACCAACTTTCTAGCGTGCAATTGCAAATCAGTATTATCATTTAGAGGGCATTTAAGATGGCAAATAATTTTGTAATGCATTACTACATGTACATGTATATCAGCGTCACTTTGAAGAACAGGGTATGGACTGAGCAGTAAAAATCATGTCAACAAAGCGATCACTACACTGCATGTATGCCATCAACATGTAAGAAGATTCAATTAAGATCCTACGGACAACAAAATGTACGGCACTATGCCATCTGCTATAAATAGTAGCTGGTATTTCCTTCATATAGCCAAGGAAATGAAGTGCAAATTAAACCGACTGGCTTCATTAAGGTACACATATATTCTTGCTTTAACCTGTTGACTAGTGAATTCTTTCAATGCCATATAGTCAGGTGGCTTAGTGAAATTATCGTTACTTGCCGGATAAAAGCACCATTTTTGGTACATGGCTCCCTTAGGACCTACTAAACGATATTAGGCTAGGAGCCCCCGGCAAAAATTTCAATTTAAGGGTGTGGGGGCGGGGTCGTTTTTTGGAGCCCCCAAATAATTATATAACATCGATTTGTTATTGTAAAAATGCCATTTTTGGTACAGGGCATCCTTAGGACCTACTGAACGATATTAGGGTAGGAGCCCCCGACAAAAATATCATATAACGGCGTGGGGCGGGGGTGTTGCCTCATAGCCCCCAAATAATTTAGAAGGTAATATAACATTTATATGTTGTTGTACATAAGCCATTTTTGGTACAGGGCTTACTTAGGACCTACTGAATGATTTTAGGGTAGGAGCCCCCGGCAGGAATATCATATTAGGGTGTAGGGCGGGGGCGTCGTTTCGTAGCCCCCAAATAATTAAGAAGGTAATATAACATTTATTTGTTGTTGTACAAATGTCATTTTTGGTACAGGGCTTCCTTAGGACCTACTGAACGATATCAGGGTAGGAGCCCCCGGCAAGAATATCATATAAGGTGTGAGACAGGTGCGTCGCCTCGTAGTCCACAAATAATTTGTAATGTAATAAAACATTGATTTGTTGTTGTACAAACGCCATTTTTGGTACAGGGCTTCATTCGGACCTGCTGAATGATGGTAAGGTAGGAGCCCCCGGCATACATATTCATATACGGGTGATTGGGGGCCCATGGCGTTTGTACAACAACAAATCAATGTTATATTACCTTACACATTATTTGTGGACTACGAGGCGACGCACCTGTCCCACGCCCTTATATGATATTCTTGCCGGGGGCTCCTACCCTGATATCGTTCAGTAGGTCCTAAGGAAGCCCTGTACCAAAAGTGGCAATTGTAACAACAACAAATAAATGTTAAATTACACTCTAAATTATTTGGGGGCTACGAAGCGATGCCCCCGCCCCACACCCATATATGATATTCTTGCCGGGGGCTCCTACCCTTATATCGTTTAGTATGTCCTAAGAAAGCTCTGTACCAAAAATGGCATTTATACAACAACAAATAAATGTTATATTACCTTCTAAATTATTTGGGGGCTACGAGGCCACGCCCCCGCCCCACACCCTTATATGATATTTTTGCTGGGGGCTCCCACCCTAATATCGTTCAGTAGGTCCTAGGGAAGCCCTGTACCAAAAATGGCATTTGTACATCTACAAATCAATGTTATAAAATTATTTGGGGGCTCCAAAAAACGCCCCCGCCCCCACACCCTTA
Source organism: Strongylocentrotus droebachiensis (assembly GCA_035222895.1). NCBI lineage: Eukaryota > Metazoa > Echinodermata > Echinoidea > Camarodonta > Strongylocentrotidae > Strongylocentrotus > Strongylocentrotus droebachiensis. Next base: position 127,884 of record JAVYIG010003793.1, read on the forward strand.
AATTGAAATTTTTGCCGGGGGCTCCTATCCTAATATCGTTTAGTAGGTCCTAAGGGAGCCCTGTACCAAAAATGGTGCTTTTATCCGGCAAGTAACGATAATCGACAAATTTGACGCTAAGCCACCTGACTAATAGGCTTAATACATGGGCCACCCGGTTTCAGTAAGCAATGGTTTAATAATGAGCTCCCACTACTACTAGCAGTTGACTACAGGGTAGGGAATTTCCCTTTAGACCATCTTATCAGGTAAAATGATCAATATATTGGAATTAGAGAAGACATTCAAGAGTGAAATTGAATGCAGATATAATAACTGAAGTGATGTTCAATGAATTTCTCTCATATTGAATGAACACCTCATATTTTTTTATTAAAAAGGAACAGGCACAAATTTTGTGAGATCCTTCTAAACGAGCAATAATTATGATTGCACAAATGATTCTGAGAATGGTCCACAAATATATCATATCAATTTATTCTGTATCTGGTACATTGAGGCTAACTTCAGAATTAAAATTGATACTTGGAAATCAAAGATGAATATATTCACTCCATAGTAAGCCCATGAAATAATATTGTAGACACTTGACTTCATCAATAGAGTCATGGAATTTATGAATTTCAGTCATTTTCTCAAAGGTACAAGGGACCTACAATATACATGACTATTCACCCGGAGCAAAATCAATATGCATACTGGTACATTTAATAGAGCAAAGCAGAGTGCACAAAATTAAATTATTTGGTTATTCCCATTTCTGTAATTCATCTATTGTTAAGCACAAAGGCATTTAAGTTCTATCTTTTTAAACAGAGTCAACACCCTTCTGGTTCCTGCATGTTTCATAAAACTTGTTATCAATAAACAAATGCTAAATTTCTATGACAATATTGCTGACATCCAATCTAATACCACAATTTCAGTAGCTTATAACAGTTATTGTAATTTGTTATTGATAACAATTTTTATGAAACAGAGCCCTGGTTCTAAGTGTGCAATAGCATTTCTGTAACACCCTGAAAAATGACAGTTTCCTTTTGAAAAAAGTACTCTGGTCCAATTTTATCAGCGAACATGAGCACATGTCTGGGCATGATTATAGACCGCAAGCACTTGGTAAAGAACAGGACATTGGGCTATCATCACTGACACTTTAGCCAGGTCCCCTTTCTCTCTTCCTTCCTCTTGATCGATCGTTAACTATTTCTGGAAGTTCCTCCGACAATGCTTCAATGAAAACATCGAACAGAACACAGGATGTAAACATGCCCTTCAACTCACGCCTGCACAACATTATTATCCATGTGTACCTAAAAGTTTGTATGGATCTCTGTCCTTTTAGACAAGGTTATTACAATGACCTTTCTTTTCAGGTGGGCTGTATCTAATACAGACCACCTTATAATTTTGTTAAAATTGCCTTTATCAGGTGGGCTGTATCTAATACAGACCACCTTATAATTTTGTTAAAATTGCCTTTATTATTATTTATTTATTTATTTTTTTTTTTTTTTTATTTTGAACCACTTTTTTGTGAACAAGATAACTTTGAAATGGTTCAACCAAATATCTTGAAATTTGGCACACATATGTATAGGCATATGAACAAAGCAAGGTAAGGTTTTCAACCTTGACCTTGACTGATGACGTCATCTAGGCGCCATTTTGTGAATTTTTCTGAAAATCAACTTATGATCATATCTTCATAACCAAAAGTTATTTCTCATTCATATTTATCATGATCAAGGTCAAGATCAGTCCGGTTAATTTCAGGTCAAAAAACGCGCGCATGCGCGTACGTCCGCGCGTCAGTACGCGCGCAAAAATTGTAAATGCCCAAATTCGTCTCAAATTTATTTTGCATACGTTTCAGGTCATTTTAAGCATTTTATAAAAAATCGCGCGTACGAGCATGCGCGCGCGTTTTCGCGCGTAACACCATTACAAAACATAGAATCGCCATTTTTTTTTCTTTCATGATATTTCTCATATTTTTTCAAGGAATTTGATACCATGTTTATCTCTTTATGACCATTATTAACAAGATGAGCGTAAATTCAAGATAAATGTCAGTGCGCGCGAGCTCTTTTAATACATAGCATATATGGGCAAAAACATGCCTATACAAAATCCGTTATAGCTCTTTGGAATGCACCGGGATCCTCAATTTTTTTTCATATTTAGATAGAGTATGAGTCGGAAATATGATTCCATGTCTCATTTGGCCATTAAGTGTATCGTGACATCATCACAATGGCCTTGGAACTCAAAATACGAATTTGCATATTATGACGTCAGCATATTTATGTAAAATTGATTGTATCTCTGTAAATATTGATCAATTTTCTTCAAAATTTTGATATGTTGTAGCTAAGACAATTCTCTACAAGCGCAGTAAAAACCATTTTTCATTTTGATGACGTCATCATAGTGAAAATTTTGATTAAAGGCCTCATGTCAAAAACTTCATAATTTGCGTGTTATGCCTATAGAAGGTGAATTTAGTTCACGTTATGAATCTACATGATATTGTTTTTTAAGAATTTGTAAGCAGTATATCGCTTATTTTTGCTCTATTTTGTCTCAAATTTTAGTTGACCAGCCCACCTATACTTGTTCCAAACAAGTATTATATGTCTAGTTATTATTTATTTATTTATTTATTTTTTTTTTTTTATTTTGAACCACTTTTTTGTGAACAAGATAACTTTGAAATGGTTCAACCAAATATCTTGAAATTTGGCACACATATGTATAGGCATATGGACAAAACAAGGTAAGGTTTTCAACCTTGACCTTGACTGATGACGTCATCTAGGCGCCATTTTGTGAATTTTTCTGAAAATCAACTTATGATCATATCTTCATAACCAAAAGTTATTTCTCATTCATATTTATTATGATCAAGGTCAATATCAGTCCGGTTAATTTCAGGTCAAAAAACGCGCGCATGCGCGTACGTCCGCGCGTCAGTACGCGCGCAAAAATTGTAAATGCCCAAATTCGTCTCAAATTTATTTTGCATACGTTTCAGGTCATTTTAAACATTTTATAAAAAATCGCGCACACGTGTATGCGCGCGCGTTTTTGCGCGTAACACCATTACAAAACATAGAATCGCCATTTTTTTTCTTCCATGATATTTCTCTAATTCTTCCGAGGAATTTGATACCATGTTTATCTCTTTATGACCATTAATAACAAGATGAGCGTCAATTCAAGATAAATGTCCGTGCGCGCGAGCTCTTTTAATACATAGCATATATGGGCAAAAACATGCCTATACAAAATCCATTATAGCTCTTTGGAATAAGCCGTGGCCTTCAATTCGTTTTCATATTTAGATAGAGTATGAGTCGGAAATATGATTTAATGTCTCATTTGGCGATTAAAAATATTTTGACATCATCATAATGGCCTTCGAACTAAAAATAGGAATTTGCATAATATGACGTCAGCATATTTATGGAAAATTGATTGTATCTCTGTATATATTGATCGATTTTCTTCAAATTTTCGATATGTTGTAGCTAAGATAATTCTCTACAAGTTTAATAATAACCATTTTTCATTTTGATGACGTCATCAGAGTAAATATTTCGATTAAAGGCCTCATGTCAGAAATTTCATAATTTGCGTGTTATGACTATAGAAGGTGAATTTCGTTCACGTAATGAATCTACATGATATTGTTTTTTAAGAATTTTTAAGCAGTATCTCGCTTATTTTTGCTCTATTTTGTTTTCAAATATAATTGACCAGCCCACCTATACTTGTTCCAAACAAGTATTATATGTCTAGTTATTTTTTGTTTCTTTTTCTACGAATTTGGAAATGAAACCAAAATTTCATGTAAACATGCAGGAGTATCTTAAAGCTAAAGATCTTCTTCTTGCACCCTTCTTGCAGAAGAATTCTTAACTTGAACTCTTTTTATCTCTGACTTGATAATATTAATTCGCTCTATAATTAGAAACAAACTTTATAGGCCTTGTTTTCAGTTGTGAGATTTCTTTTAAGGGAAAATAATAGCATTGTATTTCTAAGGAATGTTTTAAATATATCACATTCAGTGATTTGGAGCTCTTCTCTGAAACAGGGAATTAACACCCAGTCCCTACTTATTTTCACACTAGATTTTTATTAAGAATTCTCGTAACCTCTCAAGATTAATTAATAGGCGTTAAAAAAATATTCCCCCCCCCCCTCCCTCCCCGTCTATCAAAAAAAAAAAAAAAACCTTTTACATGGATGTTTGCACATGGTTTATCAGTACTTATTTACGATGAGGTCAGATGGGCATGATAGGGGGTATCATTTGCACCTTGTAAATAGAGAAGCAGTGTGTTTGAGGAAATTGAGTTAATTGGCGGCCAGCCCCCTCCTTCAGGCTATGCAGTATGTATCCTGTCTACCTTGAACTTCTATGTTTTGAGAGGAGGATTGCATCTTGGGCAAAAACAGAAGAACTTTGGATGGTGATAGATATCATAACAAGCCTAAATTCACTGAGAAAAGAAGCTCTTCCAGGGGACAGTTTGGTGATAAAACAAGTACGTATCCATCACCATCTATATATAGTTCTATGGTCAGAAAATTACATCCTAAAGGAATGAGAAAGAGAGTGTGAGAGAAAGGGAGGAAGAGAGAATGAAAGAGAGAGAGAGTGAGATTGGGAGAGGGAGGAAGCTAGGGACAAAACACAGGATATATAACAGATGAGAAGCAAGGCGTATCATAAAGAAAAACAAATTAAAGATTTATCCCTTCAAAGTGGTATCCCTATTTACTCTAGTCAAAACCTACATCAGCAAGCCCATCTAAGTTGTAACTCAATCTCATACTGCTTAAAGGTACTATAGTATGGTACTGAATGTCTGAAATGACATAACACAAAATTAGTCTAGCAAGAGAAGCAAGAAAAAACAATATTTGACATAAAGGGGGGAAGAACAATGTCATATATGGAGGTTGAGAAAGAAGACTGTTGAACTATTTGATTTTTATCTACAAGATAGAAATGCATTTCCACAAAATCAATGTAATATAATTAGGCATCAAGTATTATCACCAGTGCATAACAGCCTCATAATAATACTATAAAGTTTAATAGACTTCAGAAGAAGAAAAGATACAAAGAGAAAAGTCTCTGTGACAAGTGTACCAACAAGGGTTAATGAATATGCCAATGCATACTTGCAACCTGAATGTTATCAACCCGGCATGGCACAAAATGCTTTGGAAAGACATTAATCTACATTTGGCATTCTCCACCCAGGCTCTTAAATGACTACCTGGTAAAAATTAACTACTTTAAAGGCATTTTTTAACAATGTTAAATCTGAGATGCATAGCCCTATGTGTAAATCAGTGTCTGTGATATGGTGTAATATTGAAGCCCTAAAAATTGTGCTTCAAAATTATCATGAAGTACCTCAAAAGAGTAAAAATCTTTGGGTGACCGGTTACATACTCGTTTTCCCCAATAGACTGTAATGTTATAAAAACAGTTAGGAAAACAGAAAATTTGATTTTGATTTCCAATCATCAATATCTTGATAATCAGACAGGTGATCGGCTCCTGACTGACCTAAAGGTTTATAATTATTATTGCGGCATGAGCTAAATCCAGGATTTTTGTTTCAGATTCTGAGACAATGTTACCGAGTCACTTTAATGCTGAGAGCTCTTTTACCAGTAGCCTGGCTACACTCGGAGTAATAATTGTGCGTCTGAAGCACCAAGTTGACAGGGTGGTTCATGTAAATTATTGTATGGATAGTTTCTGTCAGAAGTAAAGTAACAGGTAAGTATGTGTAGGTGTTTCAGATATTGTGTTGCCACATTAATGTTTACCTGCTTAGTGGGCAAGTACCCAAATATTTTGTGACAAGCTATCAATCATTAGGAGTACCTTGAACTGAGATCTAGTCTCACGAGGCACATTCATGTGCTCCTCTCTGTGACATGGCAACATAATCAACAACAACAAACATGTTCTTCCTGTCCCCCGCCCTCATCATACCTTCAATATCCTCTAGGCTCTACAGGAGGGGTGCGGAATCCGCTACGCAACCCCTTGATACATCCAGAGTCCTTCATGGGAAGAGGGGGAGGAGTTGAGGAGTGTGCAAATTATTGTATGTCTTCATCATGCAGAATCTCATTTTTGTGTATCATATCTCTATTTCATGATGTTGAAATGTAAAAAGCCTCTCATAGAACTACTTACAGGATACGTTATCTTCCTGTTAAGGTAATAGTTGGAAGATTTATTTAACAAATTAGACAAACTTCTAAGAAGTTTTAATTCAATCTCAATAATTACTTTCAGATTTCACTTCTAAATTCATGATGGCTGATGAAATCACTGTTCACGTTTCTCTTTACACTGTTGATATGAAGGGTGGGCTTTCATGACTGTTAGGGAGAGGGTGTGTTATTCTATTTTTTGTTTTTAAACAATTAAAAATGGAACAATACTTTAGTACATAAACCTCTATATGATTTGTCTCTAAAAATTAATTATTTATGTTATGTACCTTGTCACTCCAACTATTAATTATGACTGATATTAAAACTGGTATTTCCTGTGAATCATTTGACCCCATAAACAACAAAACAGGGTCACCGTTTCCATCTACTTCACAGTGAGCACTTGACATCAAATTAGGGCGCGTTCATGCTTGATTTTGAAGGTAGAATGAGCGATCTGAAACGCTTATCGTAAACGCTCATCGTGATCGCAGTTCCACGGTGTAGCTGTTCATGCTTACTTCTCTGGCTCATCCAGGCAATTCTCGTTGTGTGGCCTTGTGTGACCTTCACTGTGCATGCTACGTAGACCCACTAGAGGTCAGTGCGTTGACCCCATTTAAACGCGTTTACAATTGTAAATGCATCTTTTTGTGAGTTTACGATCGGCGTTCGTGATCCCCGTTTTTCGTTGATTCTACAAAAGTCAGCATGAACGCAATCGTGTTTTAAACTAAACACGTAACAGATGCCTGATTCTGGCCGTCAAAATCAAGCATGAACGCGCCCTATGTGGACCACACTCGGCTTTCCACAGTTTTCTTGGAAGAAGGGCTATCGTCACATCTCCTAGGGGATGCCTTGCACATTGCAAACATCCCTGTGGTTGCGTTTCCTGGGGAACCACAACAGTGTCATCCTGGATTCATTGCTCATCCAAGGCTTCAAAACCACCACAACCTTGTTTTCTTGTCACATGATTCACGTTTTTGCACAAATGAACTTGTAAAGTATTTCCAGTAGCCAACTATTTTTATCAGTATCAGACATTCGGCACTTTACTTTTCTTTTCACACACGTTCTTAACTTTTTTATAGAGGGAATACTCTACATGAGAGTTAGTTTCTTCTCTTTAGCTCCACCATACTTTGTCACCATATGATAAAAATGTCATTTCATTCTATAAAACCCCATATAATGAAATAAATGCATTTTCCTCTACCTTTATATTCATAGGCCACTGTAAGACACATGGCTCGTTATGAAGTGCTTCACAGTTGAATTTCTATTTTGACCAAATAAACTTCACCTCTGGACCTAGCACTATATAACCTAAAACTTAATATCTCTGATGAAATAATGCCTGTAGCAAATATCACCCGAGTACAAGCTGTATCACCAGACACAATTAACACTGGGTCTGCTCTGAATCACAAAGATTTATTGCTATGAAGTCTCCCTCCCCCCCCCCTTTTTTTTCTTCATTCCTGAATTAAATTATTAAATTTTGTTCTTTTTCAATTCACGGATTAAAACACCATCAAGTATAAACACATGTAGCCTACATTTCATGTGGACAGCTGTTGAATATTACTTTATTACTTGTAACACAGGAAATAAAAGGAAAGGTTAATTTAGCAATCAATCTAGCCCCTGTGTCCTGTGGTTATAGTTTTGTATACTTACCCCTTTCAATACTTCCTCAATGTTTTCCTTGTGTTCCATAAAGAGAGATACCTTCCAGCATGTGTTACAGTTCACTGCATTCACCTAAGAGAATGGACAAAAAAATAGAATAAATATAATATATGAATATAAACAATGCTATATTAAAATGATGATTGGAGAATGATCTTTGCAACTTGTGTAGGTTGAGCCCTATATCTTTGACATGGTTGATATGTGTACACATACATATGCACCTTAAGTGATAGAAAGAAAAGAGTCCAGTATTTATTAATTCTAGAATACCGGTAGTCACTGTAATCAGAATAAAATTTGTCCAGTAAATTCACATGTGAAAGAGGGTATATCTTCAGACATTGTATATTATACAGAGGTTAAGTTTGAAAATTGTATATATGCATTACAAATATTAAAACAAATAAGGCATCCTGATAGGCGACAATAGCTTGATTTTGACATAATTGTAAAAAAGAAGAAAGGAACAATAGTATTTATGGTAGGTATTCACATTTTAACTAATGAGAGACAGAAAAGGCATTATCTCCACATATCATATATATATGATTTAATTCCATTCTGATGCTCATGCAGAGAGTGACTACATGTTTATTTCTTGACATCAAATTTAGAAATGCTTCAAAGCATAGAAATTCTCTTCCGCTGAAGTTTCAGCTCTTCAGCAATATTGCAAGAAAGGAAGAAATATAATGCTTCATCCAAAACTGCATTCATTTCTTTTTTGTAGAAAAAAGAGGATTGCTGCATAAATACAAAAACCTATATATCTAAGATTTTTGGATTTTTCTTCTCGGTTGTTGTATGGTATAACTACATGTACACGTAGCATGTCGACTGTGTACAAATCTGACAGCTTATGAATGAGATTAAGGCATCGGGTATGGAGGATCTGAAATAATTCCTAGATTAGTTTTCTATCACAAAGTGTCACGCTCACTGTCAATAGTGTATACTATAATCCGAGACAGAGAATATGATTATGTCATCTATACGCAGACATTTTCCCTCGAACAGTATACATAATTATATTTCTCACAATAGCGCAAACTCCCAATGCTGCTGTCAGAGATATTAAGGTAATAACATCACCCATTTCATCGTTTCAAGTCTCATATTTTGTCAAAAATGCTCTGTAACATTTCATAATACACAGTAAAAGCTGATCACTATTCAAGATATATCAATAATATGTAAAAATTTAAACAAATATAAAGACAACAGTTAGCAAGAACAAAATTGTAATAGGCTATTTAATAATAAAAATCTAAAATAATAACAGTTGGCTCTTGTATGTAACAAGTTAACTGTATAGTCTTCAAGTCTTGTAACAATTCAAATGAGAAAACAATTTTATGGCGCATGACTTCAGATCCTTTCAATACAAATAACATTTTGCTATATCCTGAAACCTAAGATAACTCTACTGATTTGAATCCTTTCATACATTCATGTCCTCAATCATTGGTGAGAGAAGGATTTTGATTCTGCCGAAAAAGAAATAATAAGAATTTGACGATCAATCACAAGCAGGAATAAAATCATTCAATCTTTGATTGCACTTTGATTTTTCATGCCGTAAGGTCTTTAGAAATGCCAAAACATCCAAAACATTTCTTAAGAAAAGCCAGAGGGTCTGATATCACTCAAATTTCTACAAGTTTGGGCTCCCTGTGGTGCGCGATGATTCATTATTGGGGTGGGGATGGTGGGGGGGGGGGAGGGACCTCTCCATAGCCAAAATACAGGCCAAATTGATGTTCACCAGTCTCTTCTGTCTCACTATGTACCATTTGGTTACAGGACGTTTCTTTATACGATGAAGTATGTGAAATAAGAATATGAATTCAGAGTTCACAATATATATCAATTGATTTGTCACAAGTATACTAATGTCTGACCTAATCTGTTGACTCCCCACTGAGTGGTTATTTCTGGCTTATGACCGTACGTGATTGAAATTGTCTCCTTGGAATATTTCATGCTGTTCTTTAGGTCATTTAAAAACTATTTACGGATTTATGAGGTCGCATCCATGGTCTGAAAACTATTTTTTGTGTTTGTAATTAATTTATTAGAGTAGGAATACAAATTCTCTTAACATATAAATGTGATGTAATATAGAATAGATCCTTATTTCTTCTGTCAATTAATTAAACATCATGTACAAAGTTCACTGAAGCCTTGTTCAGACATGACACAGTAAAAAAAAAGCACCCCCCCCCCCCCCCAGCCAACAAAAAAAATGCCAAATGAGACGAGACAAGTGTACTTGGTATCAAAAATTGATACATTTACTAAATTAAAGATGGGATCTTCATTGTGAAATGTTATTATTCTTACACTCACTTGCTATTCATTTACACATATAATGTTATTTTTTTCTCAACACGGTTTATCTTTTCATGTCTGAAAATGTCTGAAATACTGAATAGGGCTTTAAGTGATGGATACAAATGTATTAGCAAGTACCGGTACTTAGTGCAAAATCAATTATACTGATTAGCACTTAATATTTAATAGTGCTTCTCTTCCTTCCCCTTAATGCCTCAGTCACACCTTTGCGCATTTGGCTTGCATATTGCAAGGTATTTATGCAAGCCGTTTTAACATTTATTCCTATTTCTTGATATCAAGAAATGAATTCTTAATATCAAGAAATGTAATTTTGTAAAGCAATGGTAATTCTTAAAATCAAGAAATGAATTCTTGATATCAAGAATAGGAATAAATGTTAAAACGGCTTGCCATAAATATGCTGCAATACGCAAGCCAAATACGCAAAGGTGTGACTGAGGCATAAGTTCCTAAACAAACCAGTCCATCCAACCATCAGATATCATAGAGATGGAGGCAGATTAAGGGTGCGTTCAATCGAATTTTCGAAGCTAGAATCACAAACATGAATCACAAATCAAAACGCCATTACAAAAAACAAGGTCACTGCGGTTAGCGTTCAAGCGATTTTTCATCAACGCTGATTGTAGCTTATTTCGAGCCCAGCCACTGCGGATCACACTCGCAGTTTGACCCAGGAAGTATAGGTCAACTTCGGCGCGCGCTTTTTGGAATTGTTTACGGCCGCCTGTCGACTGCTGTTTTTAGCATAGATCGCAATAATAAAACAAAGAATGAGAAGGTGATGGAAGGAAGAAACAAAAAAATAACATAAGGAAAGACAGAAAGAGAAAGTGATAGAATGATTGAAACAAATAATAACATAAGAGAAAGTGATAGAATTATAAAAAAAAAAAGAATAACATAAGAGAAGGTGATAGAAGGAAAAAAACAAAGATTAACATAAGAATAGAAGGAAGAAACAAAGAATAACATAAGGAAAGACACAAAGAGAAAGTGATAGAATGCTTAAAACAAAGAATTACATTAAAAAAGCTGATAGAAGGAAAAAAACAAAGATTAACATAAGAATAGAAGGAAGAAACAAAGAATAACAAAAGAGAAAGTGATAGAATTATAAAAACAAAGAATAACATAAGAGAAGGTGATAGAAGGCAAAAACAAAGAATAACATAAGAATAAAAGGAAGAAACAAAGAATAACATAATGAAAGACAAAAAGAGAATGTGATACAAGGAAGAAACAAAGAATAACATAAGGAAAGACAGAAAGAGAAAGTGATAGAATGATTAAAACAAAGAATAACATAAGAGAATGTGAGTGAAGGGAAAAAACAAAGATTAACATAAGAATAGAAAGAAGAAACAAAGAATAACAAAAGAGAAAGTGATAGAATTATAAAAACAAAGAATTACATAAGAAAAGGTGATAGAAGGAAAAAAACAAAGAATAACATAAGAATAGAAGGAAGAAACAAAGAATAACATAAGGAAAGACAGAAAGAGAAAAATATAGAAGGAAAACAAGGTATAACATAACGGAACAGGCCACGATAAAGAGCATGGTATAGTAAACGCAAATTGCATGAAAAGCAGGCGCGCGGTTTTTGCCCAAACCGGAACAGGCTCTGTCATACAATCATGATTGAAAACTCCGTCCGTTCAATCAAATTTTAGCGACCGTGATTCTGCAGAATCATGATACAAAACACATCTTTTTCAGCGTTTCATGTTTGTGTTTTCAAACACGTTTATTTTTACGACCGACGAAAAAATCGCTTGAACGCATTGCGTTTTAAACTAAACGTCTTTAGAAACCGTGATTCTAGGGTGAAAAAGTGTCGATTAAACGCACCCTTAGAGCTATATCCTGAGTATACTTCGACCTCTCCCAGATTCCTTTGTCCAAGCAAGGACTGGGGCTTCCTCCAACCCATCAGATCCAACTTCCTCCCAAGTCACAGCTCTGAGGTATCAATTTACTCCTACACACAATGCCAAGGGCACATCATAAGGACCTGCCAAGAACCTGTCATCACCAATGGTATGACGGTTACCATGGAAATGGAAGGAAGATTCAGCAAGAGCAGTGTTTTCATTATCTGAAGTCATACACAAGAGTTTTAAAATGTTCCTTTTTGGAACAGCGAACTGGAGGCTCAAAAGCTCTTGAATAATTTGGTTGACGCATTATGTCAACCTTGATGCAAATTTAATTCCATTGATACTAAAGCAAAAATATATATTACAAAATGTTAAGTCCAGCCTGTAGTTCATATTGCATTCAATAGTAAACAACAAGTCTACCTCTTCCTAAGATTTAAAAATGATAAAACTCTATTTATAGAAATTTGAACATTTACACAAATTAAACATGATGCATCCAACCTGCAGGCCTTACTTGATTGGGTATTCAATTGGAAATACCTTCAAAGTCATTGTACACAGTTTCTTTTGATTCGATAGACTCTGCAGACTAATATCTGTCATCATTGGTTGAAATTATAATGTTACTGTAAATGTCAATGTTTATCCAAGCATGTATTTTCTGAATTTTTCTCCCTCTTCTTCTATTTCAAGCTTTATCTCATCTGCCCTTTTCATTTCCCTGTCCTTTTCCATTTCCTTGATGATTAATATTATTTTTTCAATGTTATTCCTAATTTGCATTACTGTGCATATTACTGTATTTTATTTAAACACCTTTCAAGGTATTGTATTTCAATGTTATTTTTATATTTTGGAAATTTCGATTTGCTATTTTGAATGTATAATTCTAAAATCAATATGAAACCACTTCAAATCAAATCAAATCAAAACTATATCTAAAAATATATCCTGTTTCCAGATAAAGAGCATATGGTCACGTCTTGGTATATGATATCAATTTCAAACAGGATGTCTTTTCATCATTCCAGATTAATGATTCTTTCAAGTCAACCAAGTTAATCAATCATTAAACACAGTGTTCTATTAAACATGGATATTCTCCCATACAAATTGGTAATATATGAAATCATAGATACTACCTAGAGCTAGACACATGAAAATTTAACAGGAATAAGCGGCATTAGCATGATACGGACCCACCCCTTTGTGACGTTTCATGTTCCCATACATGTAAATCTGATTTATCTCAAGATAATGCACACATTGCAACGTATTCTTGCACCGTATTTGAGGTGTATCAATACTGTAATTGCAAAAGGTATCATATCCTATTAAAGCCAATGTATACACACAAATTTTGACATTTCTTACTGTCTAAACCTGGAAAGGATTGACCCTTTTCCTTGACAAATATTCCCATATCCCCTGAAAACCACAGCTACATATACCTATTTAAATGTAAATTCCTGTAATGAATATATCCATCTCATATCAAGTCTATTGAGAAAAAGAAACCGTCTAGAAATATGAAATCTTAAAAGGTACGACTTACGGAAAGTGATTAAGGATATGTATAAGGAATTGGACGGAGGTAAGGAAGGGTTCAAGAACAGGAAAAGTGGTTTCCTAGAGTTCTTAATCAACCATGTCATTACCAATTTCCATTCTGAATTTCATGACTAGTAATCAGATGGTTGAGAGCATGTGTGCAGGAGCAAGCAGATTTGGTGTGACAGAATTATATCATAAGGCAGATAACTTCATTCTTTTTTTTTCTCCAAATGTGTGTTTGCCAATGGTGTACATAGGTCACTTTTTTAACTGACTATTTGTTCTTGTAAAGAGAAAAATGAGATTATATTCAAGGGATTTATACATCTTTTGGACACATCCTGATCCTCCTATTTAATAGGGCCCCTTTGTCAGATGGAATTATTTCATTTATTAATCAAATTCGCATTGCAGTTGTCAAGATTACAGCAATGTAAACACCATTAGGTGTCAAATTGATGAATTCGTGGTTTGCAAGCAATAAGTTGAAATCTGGATTTCATGCATCCAAATACTATGTTCATCATTTAAACTCAAGTAAGGTTGTGAAGATTTCAACAAGTTAATTGAGCCCTTACAAAGCTGTCAACGGTTTTTAAAAGCTCTTTGTTTCGGATTAAAATGATCATGATCACCAATGAAAACTCTTAACGGCTAAGTCTTTATACAAGCGGATAGTATTTAAATCAAATAGTGTAAATAACCAAGTTAAGACTTATCCTACCCTCCCTGAGTAAACAACTCCCCTTACAGACAAAAACAAAGTTACCATGACAAAATAAGAGGGGTATCTTGTCCACGGATCCAGGGGTAATTGTCCTAGGGGTTGATTGTTCTAGGAGTTATTTGTCCTATAAGAAAGTTGTCTTTTTTCTGTGGTTGCAATATATGCAGGTAAATGTTCAGGATACCATTTCACAAAGATGAGGTAATTAAGTTGGTAGGAGACACTTTCTTCCTGGAATATTCATCGAGAGGGGGAGAGGGGGGGGGGAGGGGTTGTCCAAGGGGTCAACCTGGCATGATATTGTTCAGCATATATACATGTATGTTTGTTTTAATTATAGTCATTTATGATTATTACAGGTATGCATGATAAACTATTTGTCCATCTAATAAACTCAACCAAGATTGTAGGATATTTCACTATACTAAGCAAGTTCAAATTTTCAATGATTTTTAAAAAACTTGTTCATTCCAGATTTAACTTGATCGTGCTTTGTAATGGAAATTCTTTCAAATGAAGTCTCTCATCTAACTAGGATTGGAGTAGGATTAATGGAGATTGAGTGAGCAGATACATTACTGCTCAGGATCATTCCTTCTCATCCATAATTCATCACTATTGGATACACATGTAAACAAATATCTAGAGGCTTAGAAGAAGTTTAGAGTGAGAATATAGATAAGATGGCTAACGAAACTGTTTTTGTTTTCCCTATCTACTTCTTGATGTATTCAAAGGAATTACCCATTATTTTGAACCTACACCAAAGCCAACATTAAGTTCTTTTAAGATGGAAACTATTAAAGGCCTTTAATATACAAGTACAAGTATGTGTGAAATTCAAGCAAAACATATGTCAAGAAGAAAATTGGAATAAATGACAAGGTTTTCAAAGAGACAGGAAAAGTAGGAAAACAATGCTTAAATTATGAGACCATATTTTGGGGGTCTCATAATAAATGAGAAAGATTGAGAAGAGAGAAGGGGGAGTTGTTACAAAGGAGGAGAGATGAGGGAAAGTAAAGAGAGAGGTGAAAGAAAAAGAAAGAAGGAAAGAAAGCAAAGAAGGACAAACAAAAGGTAATGATGACAATGAAACAAAAAGAAGAAGGCATATCAGCAGACTGAAAAGGGAATTGGGTTCATTTACTTTTACAGCTATGTTCACACGAAACTGTCCTAGTTTTAAATCTGGAGTTTGCGAAACCTCTTTAAAAAACGCAGGTTCACAAGGAACCAAAACAATGTGTGTTTGAAGTTTTAAAATACAAGCTAGGCATGCAGACATAAGTAGTTCAAGCTGGCAAAACCTTGAAGTTAAACATCTGCATGGCATATATCCTCAAGTGAGGATCATAAACTGCTCCTATTTTTCGAGCCAACAATAAGTTGGTTCATGGTACCTTGAGTAAATTTTGAGTTTATGAAACCGCAAATTCATTTTACGAAAATATAATTCACCTCCCAGTTTAAATCTATGAGCTAAACTAAAATTGTATTGCCTATCGTTTAAACATAGCTTTTGTTGTGTTCAACTCCTATGAGATACATGTGCTGGGGAATAACACTATCTAATTAAATACAACCCTCTGGCCGTGAATGCCGCTCTCAATTAACTAAATTAATCCTAGTGATTATAGAACGAAGGATGGTTCTATTGCATCAAGCTAATGCATGTATCTACATGCACCCGTCTTCATCTACATCAAAACATCAATCCCAGAGGCTTTCCATCCGTCTAGAAGATTATCCCCTGTATCACAGTGTACAGTCTTTCGTTATGCTTGCATGTTTCTGTCGACTGTTTTTTGTAATGAAATCCTTTGTCTTCTTAATATGCATGATTTTCTTGGACGTAGCAAATTTTCATTTCAAAATTCAAATTTGAAAGGCATTACAAAACATGATGGTGTCATTATGAAAGTGAGTTGCACTGCATTGCATCTCTGTTGAGAGCCATTAACTATGTATTAAAGTTAAAGTCAATGTCCTTCTGAGAGCAAGAAGGCCTCTGGCTCTCAGCAGACAAGATATTAATGCAAATTTCTCAGGATAAGATCAGAACAGTGCATCAAAAACAGACCATCCGTGGAAACAAATTTACTTCAGAATTTTGATAATGGAAATGGGTGTTCGTGAGTTCATCATCATATGAGCTACAAGTGCAATGTACCTACGGTCGTCTGCAGGCACAGTTTTGGCACAAAATTCAATTCCATAAAAGTGTTGAGCAGAGCCTTCCTGCATGTAGCTCTGTCAGAGCAAAATGCAATTCTAAGGCTGGTAAGATGGCATGTTGAAAAGGGTGGGGGTGAGTGTGAAGTACACATGTACAGGTTGTATGGGCACACAGAGGCAATATTGGAGCGCGTTTATAGGTGTAAACGTACAGCTAGGCCATCTCGTCCCAAATGGATTTATTGATGTAATTTTTTCTTAAACTAAAAGAGAGAAAAAAGTGAGAGAAAAAGAAGGATGGAAAAAAGGATAGCAAGTCTCATTTGGACAAGTCATGTTTAATAATACCACAGCAAAACTTAACATATTGTATGGCAATGTGCAATATGGGGGGTTAAAAAAAGAAGAAAAAAACAGTATATCTACAAACAACAATGGTCTCAAGATGTACAAAATGTACTCTCTGATCTGTGTGTTAAAAGATACAGATATGTGAAGCATACTACTGTTTAATATCATTAGGCTTTGCTGTTCCAACTTTTTGGTATGCGCCATTGGTGTCACCTCATGTCTGAATGAGCCTATACAATATTAAGGATGGAAGCCTAGAAGGTCCTAATTATCTCGTCAAGTAAGGTAGAAAGCATGAGGGAGCCTCTTATAATGTAATGGCATTTCTGGATACGCCCCCTCCCCATCATTTCCCTCGGGCATACAGACATCTATGGTTAATTCAAATGAATCTTGGTTTGATCTAGAAACAGTCGGTTCTATATCAAACTAAAAACTAAAATAACAGGGTTTGGTGTTAAACACAATTCATCATGGTAACACACATTTCCCACAGACTTCATCCAGCTGAAGTATCATCTCAGCTTTAGCATTTCAAAATGAACTATGGAAATTCTATTTAGAACGTATTGATTGCACAGATAGACAGAAAAGGCAAAAATTAGGATTGCCAGTATGACTTACATTATTATCATCATTTTTTGTTGTTGCATGGTTTAAAATATAAAAAGGAAAACTTATGTGTATGTAGTTAGATAGCAATAAGAAGTTATATACAAATCACCAATTCCTCTTGGTAGTAATTAAAGTGCTGCCATATTAATTCACTTTAACACTTCATATTATGTTTGATGAATAGAACATTGGTTACTGATACATGTACAATATAAGTATTGCCAAATTGACAAGAGCTAAACAAAGATTCATCAAGTCTTGAAAATAATCCTGTCTGCAATGATTGTAGTTTTGAGTGCTTGCATCAATGCTTCGCCAAGATGCTAGGCCTAAATTGATCTTCATCTTGTTAAACTCATATTTTCAAAGAATTCATTGCAATCTTTCTAGCCAAAACCGGGGTGAGATTTTATCAAATATCATATCTTTATTTACAATTTTGTACAAGCGCATACTGTGCATGTATTTCTACAAGTGACAAATGTTTTGATGACCCTAATAATTTTGCTGAGTCTTATGAATCTCAAATCCAAAGATCGGATCTCTTAGAAAGAGTTTGCTGGCAAAGAAAACATGACATTAAGACACAGCTGGCTTGTTTCACTAATGGTGTGTCTATGACAACTAGCAGTTCTAATTTACATTAATGTACCATTAGCGTAGATGTTAAAAGATGGTCAGTCCGTAAGCCGACATAAATCATCGCCATGAAAAGGTTTGTCTGAAATATATGTAGCCTATTCCTTGATGTCGGGGATTTTTATGATAGATATTTCTTGATTAATGCTTTGAGAATACTTGAATTTTCAATACAAAGGATCATCCTCATCATCGAACGAAAGGGGTTTTCCATCAGAAACAATGTGTATCTAGTTTGTTGACAATGCTGTGTTGGGTGGAGATTTATCATTAGTATTCCGATTTTGGGGCTTGATTTAGGCGGTCCTTTTACATGTATCATCGCTCGCTAATTGGCAAATCAATACCCACTTGCCTCCTTTCTTGGCAAGGAGTAGGTTGTGTGTGGGCAAGGCAGTGGGGACGTTTCCAAGTGCTATTCAAACTGTTATTATGTATTAACTCTCTGCCTATGGGAATACAGTGTCAGTGTTATAGGAGAATTCAGTAAAGCAAGGGGTTAATTCTGGTGCTCTATAGGGGAGTCAAGGGAGTGAATGAACTAGATTTTCCTTAACTTCTATAGACCTACATAGACATTATTCTATATTCATGACTTTCTTTTTGTATTTATGACTTTATTTTTGTGACTTTGGACATTGTCTGTGACCGCATTGGTTTCTAAATAAACCATTTCTACATTCAAGTTTCTACACAAGATGATCTGCTTTAGAATCTTACTTTGTAAACGAGACATTTAACATCTTCTCTCATCAAAAACTTTTCCTTTATGATATACTTAATGACTTCCCCTCTGAATGCTATTTATACATATGGACACTTCACAATTTCTCCTCCATTGAAATCTTGTCTTGAATACTTGCTGAGTACTCCTTTGAAGTGGAGACTCTGTGGCACCTTGAATACAGCTTGTCTCAGTACAATAAGCATGTTCCACTTAAACCGTATCACATTGAAAAGATATGAAAAATCTCATACTTTATATAATATCACTTTAAAGGTAAAGACCAGTATTGGAAACGCCCCAATTTCAAAAAATGAAATGGAAGCTCTCATTACCAATCATGTGAAAGAATATGTTTTGACTAATACATGATGATACAAAATTTGCCGGGAAACCGCCTACTAATTCATATATTTGGTAAATTTGTTTCTCTCATGGTCTGGTGAGAGATATAGGGTAGTCCCATATACATCTTTCTGTGTATAGTGCTTGTAACTTTACGAAGAATGGGCCAAATTTCTTATCATTTTGATGATTCCAGAACCTTGCAGATGCTAGATGCTAGATGATCAACATTTTCTGATCGATTCCACAACGTTTCTTTCACAATGCAATCGCATGACCATTACTGGTCTTTACCTTTAACTAAATTCATTGCAAGATCATTTGAATGATATTTATTGGTATCCAAAATGTATTCATTGAATAGAGTGCTTAGATTTTACACGCAGACAATAGAAGGCAAGATATTTATAAACTTTTGTTAAGTCTGTTGCTTGAAGAATAAAGAGATTCTTCAGGTTGGTTGGAAATATTATTTACCGAAATCAGAATGCCACAACAACAAAATCTATTTTTCCCAAGTAAAGCATAAATTCATACATAGTGTGGTAGACCACCTCAAAACCCAAATCCAGCAAAAATAAAAACTATTACGAATTCATCACATGTTGGGAAAAAATATTGCTGTACGCAATCAAGATCTCTAAGGGTACTTGTGATCTATGTGTTTTAAGAAACAAATTTCCAGGTATGCCCTTTTTAATTTCTGCAGCATGGATGTTTGCTTTAGGCAGTCTGCTATACCAAGAGCAAATAGCACTTAATATGCAAATGAGAAACAAAATTTATTAGAATTGCAAGGTTGTAATCAACACAATCTTTTGTATTCTTTTAATTTTGTAATATTTTGCAATCAAAATCAGATCTCTCTCCAGTGGACTTCAAGTGCACATCTTATGGTAATAGTGCAGTTCCATAAGTTAAAGAAAAGGTTGAGTTCTGGGAAGAGGTGAAAAATAATTTGTGAGTGTTATCATTGTTATTATGCAAGTGTGGAAGGACATCAGTAAAAAAAAAATGTTCTCTGAAAAGCATAGCTCTTCATATGCCTTAATATTCCAAATATGACATGTACAGTAACAGCATACAAATTTGGGACGGATATTTATGCCACATGTTCGTGTAGTCCCATATACAGAACAGTGCTTGTAAATTTACCAATTTACTGGGCCAAATTTCTTATCATTTTGATGATTCCAAAACCTTGCAATACACACCAATACCTATATGCTAGAGGATCAACCTTTTCTGATGACCAGAACTTAACTTTATCTTTGAATAGGATCATTTTAAATGATTTTTTTTTTAAAGTCTTGTTAAAAAAAAGATCAATTATACTTAAAGCCATTATATGAAGCAAAAATTTACTGACTACTCTGGCGATGGGACAAACTATCACCACAGAGGTGTTCTCAGGGCTACTATCTTCCGAAGCTGAAGACAAGGGAAAAACATACAGCCCCTGAGATCTCAGTGTATCAAAAATAGATTGTCACATCCGGCCCAGAGTAAAGGATGTGATTATTGGATTTATATCCCAAATTGATAATACTTTTCTAACAAGAAGATAAATGATGAACACATAGGTCAAACACTAAACATTTTTAACCATAAGTCTACGTTAGCCAGCTACTTCAGTTTCCGCGTTATTGCACCTATTAAGCACTCCGCATTGACCTACGGTCATGATAGCCTGTACGCATACTTTGTAAATAGCCCATTAGCTATTAGCATGTACCTGTCTGTCAATGCGGCATCAGCATAAAAAGGCTATCACTACAACCATCAAAATATGCAATCTATCATTTGTCATGTGACCTCATTTAGCCCAATCATGTTGCAAGATTCTTGGTATGTGGGATATAACAATAACTGATCTTGAGGAAAATGAAGTAATCAACTTACAAATCCACTGAGCATGAATTACAACTTATTCATTCCTAACCCCTTTAATACAAAGCCCTAGATTCCCATGATATATTTCTTGGTGCTAGGGCTGCAATGCAGAAGGAATACGGCAATAAATGTAGGTTATTCAATGGTGGAAATCACCAAGAATCTGAAATTACATACTGAGCGATAGATACTAAGATTATCCATCTCAGACACAGTGTGGATAGGAATAAAACTGAAGCATAGATTACATGAAAAACACATTCACACCTACATGTATTGTATATGTAATGAATGAAGACTACTGAAGGAAGTATAGTTTGCAAAGCACTAATTATAGAATATTAGTCTTCTGACCAGCCCCCTTACCTCTTTGCAGCCTGCATTATCAACCAGGTCATAGTTGCTTGCATGTAGAGGCTGTCCTGCGTTGACTGGATTCAAGACTACCTTGTCACCAACCACAACCTATGGATGATAAAACACAAAGGAAGGTGATTATAGCTGACAGGAAGAATGATAGAAAACAGTGCCGAGGGAATGAGAGAGAGAGAGAGAGAGAGAGAGAGAGAGAGAGAGATACAGAAAAAGAAAGAGACAGAGACAGAGACAGAGAGAGATAGAGGAGAGACAGACATACATACAGACAAAAAGACAGAGGGAGAGATAGAGAGACAGGAAGAGAGACAGGCACACAGATGATAGGAAATCAGTAAGGACAACATAACAAAGCCAGAGAGGAAACAGAAATTTTATTTTAATTAAATGCTTTGCTATAATCAATGTTTAAAGAGACATTATCATCCTAAACCGTAAGTAATTTCCATCTATTTGTCAGCGCGCAGTCAACAATTAAGACTGTGCCCTCCATGCAATTGTCACTTCCACACATTTCAGCAGAAGATTATTACCATAAGCGCTGTGAAATTTCATAAAAATGAATAAATACTTCATCAAAGATTGGTTTTAATTGTTTCCTCATGTTAATGAGGTTTTTCTGGTATTTTAATACACTTTCATGACCCTGTGACCTTTGACCTCTTCTACCCAAAATATAGTCAGTTCATTCTTAGATTCTCATACACACACCATCCAAGTTAGGTAAAAATATATTCAAGGATTCTCAAGTAATATCTGTAACAAGTTATTTTTTTGTATTTGTAACCATTTTTATGACCCAGAGACCTTTGACCTTTGACCTCTTCTACCTACAATATAGTCAGTTCATCCTTGCATGCTCATACATACAACTGGTCAAATGCTACACCAAAGGAATATGGTACCACTTACATTGTCTCCCTGGGATCTGAGCTTGTAGAAAGGCACAATGTAGAGCCAGGATCCCTCGTTACCGTTGGCATCAAGCGTCACCCTCATTGCATTCTTCTCCAGGAGAGCCGGCAAACGTTTGTTGACCGTCAGGTACTTATTGCTCTTTAAATGGAGTAACTGTTCAATGAAATAACACAAATCATCTTCTATTAAAAAATTAAAAAATAAAAAATCATTTATTGGTATAAAGAGTTTGAACAGAAGCTGTGTCTGAAGGGGTCGGTTCACAAAGAAATAAGATATTTCAGAGCAATTTTGTCATTCATCATTAGGGATATATACATACTGTTAATGTATATACTGTAAAACCAGAACCGTAAGCATCCATAATATGTTTGCTAAAAATCTTGAATCACGCCACTGAGTTGTTGCAGTTCCAATCTGATTTAAGAATTAACATACACTGTAGCAGATGACAGTCAACTACACGCCCTAGCCCATATCCTGTAAACTATTTTCTCACATATAGAATAATCATCCATAATTAACAATTGAATAAATATAATACACATATCAAAAGTTAATTGGGTACAATCAACCTATCACCAGTAATACCATATGATAGTCTTGAATAGTTAATTTGACCTTGCATATGAAAGATTAATATGATTACAGTATACCGTAAATCTTCGTGTATAAGGCGCACTTTTTTGCCGCCGAAAAAAATTGAAAGTCGGGGGTGCGTCTTATACACTGGTACATTAAAAAAAAAAAAATTTTTTTTTTTTTTTTTTTTTTTTTAGTTTCGATTTATGGCGCTATGCCTGGCAATGTCTCCTAGCTCAGTAATCAGTGTGTTGACTCACCACTCGGAAACTACAACAACACTCAAATTTGTCTGACATCTTGGTTTGAAAGTAATATTTTTAATAGATCTCAATACGGTATGTAGTTTATAATAATAATTCCTCAATTTTTTTTTCTATAACAAATGGTGTACCACAAGGTTCTATCCTAGGTACTCCATTGTCAGAAATTTAGAGGATGCTATTCATATCATGCATGACTATTGATGTTTGGCATAGAACACAGTGCTTCTGCTAGGTGATGTAATGAGGCTGGTGTGGGACGCTTGGTATCATGAAGCCTTAGACTGTTGTTACTATTATTTGTGACAAGTTCACAACTTCAACTGCACCTCGATGTAAAATGAAGGTCCTTCCCCGCGTGGGTTTTCGGCAACAAAACAACAACAACAACAAAACAAAAAACTATTTATTTTTTTATTTTTTTTTGTCCCCAAAATAGGGGTGCGCCTTATACACAGGTGCGCCTTATACACAGAGATTTACGGTAATCGTGGTATACATAATTAAGTACAACTTGAAGTACGTAATCGCAAGTGTTTCTGCTGTACAATTATGGCATAACAGATCATAATTATGAAATCACTGGGCTACACATTGTGTGTATTTCACCACAGAACGTTAGGAGAACAAATTTCTCCATCTATCCTGTACTTAAATTTTTTCTTGTCATTTTCGCCAGTTTCATTTCTCTTTTTGATTTCCTCTTCCACTATGACATCTCCCTTTTCTCCCTACAAATTCTTTTTTTCACTATTTTTTAAGTTCAAAATAAAGAATATTCAAGATATCTTGATATTTCTCCCTTCTATCATTCTTTGTTCTTTTGAAATTTGAAATAATATGCTCATTCATTCACTTTTTCTCTCTCTCTCTCTCTCCGTCTCTCTGTCTCTCTCTGCCTCTCTCTCTCTTTCCTTCCCTCCTCCCCCTCCCTCTCTCTCTCTCCTCCTCCTCCCACCCTCTCTCTTTCTTTCTCACTCTCCCTCCCTCCCCCTCTTTCTCTCTCTTCATCTCCCTTCCTTTCTTACCTGAATGACACTGCCATACTGGATCACACTGCCAAGGAGTTTCTTTCTCTCCGATTCGTTCTGCTTCTTTTCCAATTCAGATGCATGCTGCATAGAAATAAATATAAACAGCAAACAATGTTTCATAAATGAGTATTTCATCTATTAGACTGTGACCCTCCTTTGTATCGCAGTTGCTTTGCTAGGTTATTTTCTTCTGTTGGGGTTCTGCATGAAAGCCCCCATTTCCATTTCATCTTTTTCTGTAATCTATTCTGTATGGTGATGTATTTTATCTGCAATTATATGACTACCGGTATATATTTTTTTATAACGTATTAAATTAAAACTTCAATTTAAACTTGAATTTGTTGATATACATGTACATACATTCCTGGATGCTACAATTTCTCAAATATCGCCAACACATGTCATATACTGGTAAGTATGTTTTCACTAGTCCATTTTTACACGCATATCTTAATAAACCTTGAATTAATTTGATAGACAAGAATTTTCATTTATTCATTAACATAATTGTATGTAAAACAGCTGAATTCAGAGCAGCAACTTACAGTATACAATACATGTACGTTTCATGTGCAGTTTTAAAGAGTACGATAATATCACTTTTACTCAGTGTACATTTCATGACAAAATTTGGAACTGTACATTCAATTGCACAACAGCGTGCCCTTCCTTAAGTACACAACTGGACCAGATATATTGGCTTATTAGAAATTGAGACAAACATCTTCTATGTACCAGAGCTCTTTGAAAATGGGACCATTGGGATGTTCAGGAGTTCAAGTTCACATCATCAAAATAGGGTCAGTTCTATTTGAGTCCCAGGTCTGCTTAGATACACAAACATGGAGTGTAATTCAATCATAAACCAAGATAGGATTACATACAAGGAGCTATTGGGTAACCCACTCAATAAAACTTTGCAGATAGGCTACATGTAGATTTATAAAGGCTGTGGAGTGTACTAAGAAAGCGCTTCCAATGACATGAATATGGAATGATCTTGTTCTTCTACAATGCAACATGTTGTAGGCCTCGTATCTTAACTAAAGACAATTTGGGGGGGTAACATTGAGGAAAATAATGTACATCTCCCATCAACATTCATGAGCAAATTTAGGGTTCCACTTGCATATTTGTCTCCTTGCTCATGACAGGACAAAACGAAAGTGCATGTGAATGCTTTCCAAATACCTCATTAAATGTTATGATGATATCAACTTATTTAGCTTTCAAAAAATATCTGTACAATGTGTACATGTATGCATTCCATATTTTTCTATGTTATTATATTTTAAAATATACCTTGAAGGTACAAACTGTAAGTATGAAAAATAGTCTTTGAATATTCACAAGAATCACCTGTCTTTATAGGGTGTTTGTACTGTAGGCTAAATAATAGAGAGGGACACTCCAATTTATGTTGACACAATAAGTCAAAATAATCGTGATGTTGTGAGGGTGCCGATTGAGGCGGGAAGTTCTCTTTACTAGTCAATATTTGTGAACAAAACCGTTCACAAATTTGTTTTTGACACCCTATATTTACATTAGTTTGCACAATTGTCTCTCTCTTTCTCTTCTTCTGATCTTTAAGCTCTACTGGGTAGAAGCGTCGTTCAGTAATTAGAAACATGAGAATGTAGTCCACAGGATATGCTTGTACACGTAAAGTGTTCATCAAATGTCTATAAATAAATTATATTCTGAACCAATAATATGGCACTTAAATGACAATCCAATTCTAATTAACCCAGGCTACACAGGCATGCAGATCTTTCCAGTGAAATCCAAAACATAGAACCATAAAATCAATCAAATTTATGTCAAAGGTGTTTTTTCCCCTAACCATGATTCATCATTATTTCAAGATAATACATAAATTTGAATGTTCAAAGCAAAATTCAATATCACATCATATACATCAGGAGGCGCAATAGCTCAGTCAGCAGAGCAGTGGTCTCGTAATCCGGTGACCCGGGTTCGAAACCAAGGCGATGTTCTAGTGCCCTTTGGTAAGGCATTAATCCTCATTACCAGGTCCCTCAGAGATGACTTAAAGCCTTCGGCCGCCTGGTTGCTTTATAACATTTGTGCTTTCTTAGCAGTCAGGAAAAATAACCACCACAACCAAATAACATCATACTATCATTTAAAAAATAATGCTCTGTAAATTGTATTTGATATATGAAAAGGCAAAGCAAACAGAGGCATGCTAGCTTGTTCAAATTTGGATAAAATGTACACATTTACTTTAATATCACTTTTGAATTCACTCCAGTGTTTGCCACACATACATGTACAATACAGTAGGTGTGGGAAAAACAATTTTCTCTGGAAGTGTATATCAATACCGGTATGCAGGTACCCTTCATATTATTCTCTGTTACAAGAAAAAAAGAATTCAATTTTAGATCATGCCATGATCTACAGTACATGTATGTAATATATGTACTGATATACCTTTCTACCCATGTGTATTGAAAATGTATTTGAATTCAGGTAGAGAAAGGGTTGATCACAGTACTATCTGAATTTTGTATACTACAGTATAAATACAGCAACCAAAGCATACCCGTCTAATTATATTCATAAAAACGACCACATTATGAGGACAGTGTATGTTTTCATTACATGTAACATGATCCAGGGTTCGCAGAGCTTTGAATTACATTGTAGATGTGCAGGTAGAAATCATGGTATAGGCCTATTGCAAACAAAATGTATATACATGTACATTCACTCTGCATATACTTACATATATGTACACAAGTTACAAGTTGAAGGAAAGGCAGAATCATATGCAATTATGCATAACTGTAACCATGAAATATTGGGAAACACTATACTGCTCATGTTGCAAACAATATATACATGTACATTCATTAATCAAGAACTGGAAGAAATGTAATTCATGTTGAACAGCTACCATTAATCAAGTGTAATTGTGCTTATGAATTCTAACTGTACCATACTTATTTTCTTCACTGATAAAATAAGAACAAAACACTGAATAGCTCAAGAAAAATTCAGAAAAATAAAAATGGGACTTGTGCTTGAAGCATTCATTACCACAGCATTATTGTTTGCATTTGTAATTTTTACCCCAAAAGTCACTTAATCTGAAAATTGTGCATTTGTCATGCGGGCCAGGCAGAAGCAGTTTCATTTCAGAACAAATGAAATCCCCAAATAATAGAATTTACAAAGTTACATAACGGTACATGTATGTAAAAGGTATCCAAGTTGTAATACATCTAAAACAAGAACCATACTTATGAAAGGTCCTGTTCCACAAAGAGTATGATGGGCCAGAAGTTACCATCCAAGCCAATGTTAGCTGGTTAGTAAATGTATGGACCTCTATTTATCTTCAGTTACATCCAGGACCCTTACACTTCAGATCATGTCAATCATGTAAAAATGGGCCAAGAAATTTTGAAATATGTTATCCAAAGAGGGGAGAGGGAATTGATACCCATTTCCCAGCTAAACAGTGAAGAAATGTTTTGAAATTCAATCAGTTAGGATTCATATAATTATGAATACAGGAGGGCATGTATATTGTACAGGGAAAAGAAGAAAAAAATATATCAGAAAAATATGTCTTTTTTATCATTAAAACTGAGAAAATGGGCTTTATAGTACACAGTGGATGAAAAGTGGTCTAACTGTGAAATCAAGCACATCTTGGTTTAAAACCTACCTGTAGTTTCTTGAGTAAGACAGCATCGGTGGCACTTGAGATGGTTGGTTTAGCTGACTTCCAGAACTGTTTCTGTGCAGTGTAACGGTTCATGGGACAGATCTTGAAGAGGCAGTCTAGGACAGAACAAGAAATTAAACCCTTTGACTACCAAAATCTCTCACTCCCTTAGGCTTAATACAGGTTCCATCTGGTTCCCGTACATTTTAAAGGGGTTAAGAATTTTGATATGTTTCTGAATTTATAGCATTAAGACAGATCATGATTGAGGTATATACTGCATTCAAACAACATCACATTATTTTGTTTGTATTTTATTAATATGATTCCTCTGTCTTCCATTCAAGGGGCTATCATTTTCAGTCAAGGTCAATTAGCATGCAACATAATGATAATGAATGAAACTGTGCAAGCTGTCCAATGCATTAATCAATGCTCACATTATAATTTTTGTTTCTGAAAATAAGCATCTATTTTCCCTTAACTTGAAGGGATAGTTGAGTTCTGTTTCAGACTGCAAATGTCTTCAAAGTGCATGGTTATTGCTCTTATTCGTATCTATGACATTTATAGTGCCCTTTTAGAACCTAAATTGCTATGAAGGTAATTTTAGACCCCAAAATGTGTGAAATTTAGCCAATACGATCATACCAATTCAGCTCCACTTTAAAAAAAAACATGCTGACCGTTAAATAATTATTTAATTAAAAATAACAATACATGAGCCGGCTAATTGTGGGTAATATAAGCAACACGAAAATGCCTACAAAAAAGCCAACATCGGCATTGGCTGAAATACGACGTAAAAGGCATTATTTCGGGTTTTTTCAACGTTTTTTTCAAATTTTTCAAAATATCTAATATTTGTGGTGGTACACAAGTATTAGAAATCGTTATATTTCCGGCGTCTCTGAACCGATTTTGATCAAACAAAGATGATTTTGTCATTTAAATATTATGTTCTTTCAAATTTGACACTCAGTTTTTCATTATCTCACAAAAAAATTATTTTGTGTAGCGCCCTCTGCAACAGAACTCAACTATCCCTTTAATGTTGATCATTTTTACATCGACTTCCAGGATACATTTCTCTTTAATAAATAATTTTGGGTTACATGTTGTAAATAACTAAATCATTCAACTCCTTTCATAATTGTATCAAAATGTGTTACCCCTTTATACATTGTACCTCTTCTACATGTATCTTTCTTTTGCCATCCCTCTTCCATTACATCTCCATTCTCCCTACATCTACTAGGATAATGCATTAGATCCACTGCGATTCATTTCACATCACAGCCATAATTCTTAAAAGGAGATTCAATTTCACTTTGTTACTGTTAGCACATGCCACTAATGTGGTTATCTAATGCAAGTTATTAAATTACATCTCATGAAGGAGGTAAATCATATTTTTGGAAGCACTCTCTTCATATATTAAAGGTGAAGCACTTAGTATTAAATACCTGACTCCCTTTCAAGACTGTGTACATGTACATTTACATTAGAATACTTAAAGGGGAAGTCCACTCTGATATCAAGTTGGTTTTCATTAAAAAAATAACAAAATGAGAGGACAAGTCAAAGAAAGTTTTAGCAAAATCCGATAAAAAATAAGAAAGTTATGAATTTTTAAAGTTGTTATCAATGAATCGCATTTCGGCAACACTGTCGACTGTTCTTGTGAGGTTCTCTCCAATTTGCTAGTTGTACAGAAATCTCAATTTCTTAGTTATTGATGATTGAATAGATTTATTTGTTTCATACAGGGGATGTACATTCATGTTCACTTCTGCAATAATTATATTTAGGGTCATGTCTTTGAAAACAAATTCTTTAGGGGAATAGAAATTGAGTCATGAATAAATGGGAGGTAATCTCGCAAAATACATGTACACTGTACGTCACAGTACGTCCAATTTGTGTTTGATTGATTGCAACTTCAAAAATTCATAACTTTCTTATTTCTTACAATACAACAGGTGTTGTATTACTTTGCATGTACGTACAGGGGTGTATATCATCTGTTTGGAGCCAAAAAGGAGTCATCTCTGTGTAAAAGTATATGATTCACCGCCATCTGGCTCCAAACAGACTATATTAATCCAATAACCATTGTAGACATTGTATCACTGATGTCATGTACATTAATATACATTGTATGTACCGACTAGTCATGGACATACATGTACATTGTATTCAGACGACCAACGAAAAAGAAAATGATAGCCTTCCCCTATGAATATTCAATCACTCAAAATGTACAGCGGATCAAATTTCTCTGATACACATGTACATGTATGTTCACTTTATTATAGCATAAAACTTAGTCAAAGAATTCTTCCAGTCGAAAAGCCAGTGCTAACAGTACATGTATTATGTATAACAGCATATGGGTCTCACGCCTATTGCTTTCATTTTGCATAGCTGGCCTATAGTACCATAATTAACGGTGTATTAACCGCACCTTTTTGCCGCCGAAAAAAATTTCAAAGTCGGGGGTGCGGTTTATACACGGTACACCCCAAAAACAAAAACAAAAACATTTTTTTTTTTTTTTTTTAAGTTTCGATTTATGCCCCTCCACCTGGCGCTATGCCTGGCAATGTCTCCCAGCTCAGTAATCGGTGTGTTGACTCACCACTCGGAAACTAGAACAACACTCAAATTTGTCTGTCATCTTGGTTTGAAAGTAATCTTTCTGATAGATTTCAATATGTAGTTGATAATAATAATTCCTCCAAGTTTTCTTTTTTACACGGCGTACCACAAGGTTCTATCCTAGGTCCTCTACTGTTTTTTAAGTCGCCAAGAAAAAAGTCGGCCAAAAAAAAATGCGGCAAAAAAAGAGGGGTGCGGTTAATACACGAGAGCTGTTTATACAACGTTAATTACGGTATGCTACATGTATACATATTTATCAAATGAAAACCTGATATGTAATTTGTTCTTTTTGTTTTACATTCACATTACCGGTACATTATATATGTTATCAACAGTTGTATCACATTCCGCACCACAAACAACTATCCTGATCTACATGTAATGAAGTAATGCATCTATAATTATATAAAAATTAATGACATTTGCTTCATTCGACAGAATTATCCTGAGCTTTAAATAGTGTACATGTATATTCAAGAAAAGAGTAAATTATAGTTACCTCTGAATTTTTTCGGGGGATTTGAAAGGTCGCCAGCATCAGGCTGAACAACGCACCTGTCGTCAACCAACCTACGCATTGGAAGAGAAAAACAAGGAAAGAATAAAATACTAATGAAATCAAAGATTACAACAATGACACTCCCAAGTCCCAACCCTCACTCACTCTCTCTCTCTTCTTTGAAATGGAAATGTATATTTGTTTCTCTCAACAAGTTGTAGTATTCTCTTATTCATTTACCAAGGTATGAAATGTAAGATATGGATTAGGCCAAAATTGTAGTGTCATTTTTTTTTTTATCTCACAGATGTTTTTGGACTTGTTATTGTAACATTGTTGCTACAATGATATTCCTTGTGGCAAAATCTAAATTTGTTGTATCTCCCCCACTATAGAGCTCTAGCTTTCAAGCATTCACTTTCAATACCTACATGTACATCGCACATCAATCCTTTTTTGGGCTATTTCTTCTTTCTGTCTAAAATTCTTTCTTTTTTCACACATAAAAATCTAATAAAAACACGATGGCACACTGTCTATTGATAAAGAAGAATGTTCTTATTACTTGGTACACTTAAATGTTTTTTTAATGCATAACAATTGTTTGAGATCTAGCATGCTTCCCTTGGACCAACGACTGTAGTGCTCCGACCAAGTGGCATTTTGTTTTGTCTTAATATAAAACCAGAAACTTCCACGACATGAAACTGTTATGGACGGCTATTTTCACAAGAAATTTTAAAGGACTGCAAAACTTAAATGTTGTGTAAAATGTAAATCAATTATTTTGCGGCACAAAACATTCATAAATTTATCTGAACCACTTCCAATGTCATGAACACTTCTGGTTTTATAGTGGTTGGGCAGACCAATGGCACTGTTCAAACCTAAACTAAAGGCTCATTCATATATGATGTGGTAAGCCACCGCGGTATTTCCATGTGTATTAAATGAATGGTAACTGCCCACAACAAAGGTCCTAAATATATCCCCTGAGCTCTGTGTTATACCGGTAAGATACAGAAAAGTGACATGTATTACGTCCTCGTTAAAAAAAAAAAAAAGTTTTGCCTTGCATATCTGAACAAGGCCTAGGAGGTGCAAGCTACAGATGTGGACTGGTCGAATTGATTACACATGACAACCTTCATGTTGTACTGTGTCATTTTCTAAAATAAATGAATAGAAGACAGAGATATTTGAAAATATCACTTGCGGCTATGATTCATACTTCTTACAAAAAGGGAACTACAATGTAAGATCAAAGAAAAATAAGGTAGTCCAGTTGCAAAGTCCAATTAGGAAACTTGTACCATGAAAAAAAATTAGCAAGAGGGTTTATAATTATCGTCTAAAATGAACCATAAACGATTCCGAGACAAGGAAGTTTGAAATTATCACTTGAGGGCAACATGGTATCTTAGTTGCCATGGAAATGGTGACGGCTTATACCATCTTCACCTTGATGCAAAGGGATTCTCCTGGTATGCTTTCACTGCATTGACCATTTCACACCTGCATTTAAAACAAGATCTTCTTTCGGCACAACATGGGATGGACCAATAGCAAACCTGACCAATCAATACAGTCAAACCCGCTTTTAATTGACCACCTGTATAGAAAGACCAACCATCTACAGAGACCACAATTTATTCCCCTTGAAAATTACTTCTCATTAAAACATACTACAGGAATCTGTAGATACATGTAGTGACCAGCTGCCTGTAAAGAAGACTTTTCTTGTCTACCTTGAGTGTCTCTATTTTAGCTTTTATATTTCTGATATATTGTTTATCTCAAAGGTGTAAACGAGCTCTATGATTAAATGTATGTAACATTTTTTTATTTTTTTTTGGGGGGAAGGGGGCGCTCGGGCGTTGAGGGATGTGGGAGGGGGGAGGACTCAGAATTCAGTGAACCATCGGCATACCTCATATACAGAGATATAATATGATAAAATACAAAACAAAATCGTCTGATCTTAGAGATGTAAACGAGCTCTAGAATTGAACGTACTTGAAGGCTTTCACCGATTGCCTAATAGCTTCCTGTTCACTACAAACCACCACAAATGAATGGTAGACAAAAGAGATTTGAAAATGTACACTTACCCCAGGGAATGGAGGAGTTAAGTTACCATGGCAATGCTGACGGCTTCTAGCCTCAGAATGACATCACACAAGAAATGAGTGTGTGCAAATGGCTTTAGCAGAGCCAGAAAGACTGCAAAGTTACAAGTAGCGGATTCATGCATGCACATGCTAACTTAATCTTCTATTCCGACACATCACCACAGGTTGAGCTCCATTTTTATATTGAACAAATAAATGGCAGGAAGATACAATCAACTGTATGAAATTAAATTACTTGCAACAGTTTGAATGTGCAATAAATGAAAGACAGGAAAATCCCTTAAAACCTCTTTTTCCAAATAAGTCAATTTCTTGAGGTTTCAGTAAGTAGAAAAAAAAGACAAAGAGGTAAAAGATGAAATTAAGACTTTGGTGTCAGAAGAAGAAGCTCAAAAAATGAAAAACTGGGAAAACAACCTTGGAATTGGGACGAAATAGATGCCTTGTGAAGTTGTGTATCGAAGGAGCAATAGGAATAGTATGAGGATGACCGTCCAGCATTAATTGCTCCAGGCTTCATTTTGTCAAAGAAACTTGTTTAGGGTTGTGATTGAAAACGCATTTTAGTTCAGAACTTCAGTTTGGTCTTAGGGTTTGGTTTAATCATTGAGATTAGGTAATGTTCTTGTCCAAGACTCAGGGTTGATTTCCCCTCCCCCCCCCCCCCCCTTGAGTAAAAAAAACAAAACATGTAACAACATTCCCCTCCCCTCCCCCCCCCCCCCCTTTTGATTGAGAAAATCAGGGAAAAATCAGGAAAAATCAGGAAAATAGGAGTAAAATCGGGAAGAAAAAAAAATTAAGGAAAAAAAAAAGAAAACAAATGGGGGGGGGGATACAAAAGAACTCGGTGTGCGCAGGAAACTGACCCTAGGGGAATGGTCACCAGGCTCCAGAGCATGTGTTGTAGAACAAATGAGACTGCCTGCCCAGGATGTCAACCAGGGGTGTTTCACAAAACTTGTCATCAGTGACAAATGACAGTGTTTGTTATAAGCTACTAAAAATCCTTGCTTCTGATTGGTTATCAACAGATTTGTCACTGATTGTTGTCATTTGTCATTGAAAAAAGGCATTGTGAAATACCACCCAGGTATTGAGATCTATACATTTCCTATTACAGGAAGCGCTCTGTGTCATCTGTGACTAGAACAAAAGATTACTCACAGACTGGAACATATGCCCAGAGGTCACTCAGAGGAGGTCATCAAGTTGTCTATCTAGTTACTGCAGACATAATAGACTTCATAATAAACTCAAACCACAATGCATAAGTCGGTAAAAACAATCAATAAGAAATCTAGGATGCAGTCTCTGCTTTCGATTTCCTGAAAGACAAATTGAGTTTTTGACTTCTGGGGAGTATGTCACAAAACTGTCAAAAGTACAACTTCACTGACATCCCATACTACCCCCGTTAATTTTGATACACATTTGAACTTATGATGGTTTTCATGAAATGCTGCCCTGCTGCTGTTATTGATTAAGAATACAATTTTAAAAAAATACTAAAGAATACATTTTTGCTTAACCTACTGTACAGTGAATACTTTGATGTGCTCGTACTGCACAATATTGATATTTCGTTTAGATTATGAGAAAAGAAATTTGTGAATGAATCTGGTATCCAGCATTAGAAATGTTCACTGAGCACTCTTTTGATAAAATCTTCTGCAATTCATAGATTTTATTCTTATTATTGGAAATATGGATGTTCTTCAGACGACTACCGGTACCATTTTTTTTTTAATGAACAAGTGTTTGAAATGGAAAATTCTTTCATAATAAAAAGCCCCCAATTTGAAAGAATGCTTTAATATTTTCCATGCACATGCCATTTTTAATACACTGTAATCTTAAACCTTTTCCTTAAATTCTCATCCAGTAGACCACCTTTAATCATTAGTAACACAGGCACATTGGAAGCAGACTAGAGTATTTCATACTACATTAAAAAAAACTCTTCTCTTTCACCATATCATAGCTGCACCGCTCTGAAGTGCCTAAGACGGGAAGTGCTTGGAGCGCATGGGGGTATCGCAGTAAGAGGCTGGGGTAAAGAAGTTTTGAGCTTGTTGCCTAGCAGCAGCCATAAACACTCCTTCATGTCTCTCTTATGGTAGACCCTCTAGAGATATTCTTCTTAAAGGGTATACATGTACATAAGACCTACAGTACATGTATATGAGGAGATGTGCTTACACATGTTACTGAGGAGGCAAAAACAAGATATGAAATATATTGGATATGATTCGATTTGAAATTTCATCATGGACTTTCTTTCTATTGACTCATGCCAATGTTAACATTGGCTTTGTACCAACCGGTTAAGAAACCTTATGGGTAATGCCAACCTATCTGTAGATAAATATAAGTCATCTCTGAAAAATATGCAAGATTCTAACAATGAAAAATGTAAAATTTAAATAAATAAAAGCCAGGATGCTCATATGTACATGTAAATGTAAAGAAAACCCCTCCCAAACAAAAAGAGAAGAAAAAGAAACATATAACATATGTAATTGTGTGAATTAAAGGCCTAGACTCTTAAATAAAACCAAACGCAAAAGAAAAATAATTTATTATAAAATATATTTAAAAAACAGGTGAGAAATATATAAAACATGAAAGATTCTGAACTCTAAAGCCTACACCATTCCAACATCAGATCATTTATGACTTAAAATACCATTTCTAAAAACAACTTTTTCTATCTCATTCATACATGTACATCTGTAGCTGCTATATTTGCACAATACAAAGTGGACCTTGTTTGTGTTTCAATGTTCATGCAAGTGTAGCAAAGTGATCTACATGCACACTATCCATTTATCTCTTGCTGGTACTGTATTTTCCACAGGGTAGTATAGTAGTGTAAACTTGTGATATACTAAAGGCTTCACACTTGACCAGTTCACTTGCTATTTGACCTATGCAATGGAATCATACACCTTAATGTAGCCAATTATAGTCTCTAATCGTGGAATTTTCTTTAGGAGTTTCTTGATCTGATAAAGGAAGGCTACAATGTTATGTGTTTCTACTGTATATTGACTGGAGGGAGGCGGGGGGACACACATGATATTTCATTAGCAAGGTTTATTATACAGTGTTGGGGAAAAGGAGAAAAGATCAAAGATTGAAAGGACAATTGGATAATGTATAACCATTGAATAGGACATATACGATTGATGAATAGGCATAGTCCTATACATGTAGCATCGCTGAGTTAAAATAAAGTACTTCCAAAAATTGGCAAAAAGAATGCTGCAGTTAGAAAGAGAAAAATTGGACAAGAAAATGACATACTGCCTATGTAGATCATCAACATGTATGTACTCACCCCAATAAAATGCATTCTGCCCATGTTATTAATAATAACATGGGCAGAATGCATTTTATTGGGGTCTATAGATCTATAAGTTACAGACGATTGAATGACCTCTAAGTCTAAATGGCAAATTGGCCCCTGGTCATACTCATACATGTAAGTCATAGCCTTATCTTTATTGACCTTAGGCTTGGAATGTTATAGGTTTATTGATCACTGATCATGAAAAATGTCATTCATTGTCAGACTAAATTCTATCTAGATTATCTAGACTCTTTATAGACCCCTAAATATATAATAAGTTATTATATAAATAGGATCTACATGTATATAGATCTAGATCTAGACTGTCTCTAGACCAACTCACAAAAAAAGTAACATAAAGATTTTGAGTAGAATCTAGATCTGGATCTGGATCTATATTAAAGACAAATCACAACTTACCCGAGGGTGTGAATGAATCCATTCACACTGCCTTCCGCAAACAGCGATACGATATCGCCAAATTGTAGAAAACTGGCAGCCATTTCCCCCATATTGGCATGTAACTCAATGGTTTACTCTCGCTCAGTCTGTTCAATTATGTTCAGCACAGCAGCATGCAGGGATGAACGTACACAGTCTACCTCCGTGCCAATTCCACGGGGGATGGGCCGGGTAGCGACATGAAGCACAATCCGGAAGCAGCCCGGGTGAGATTTCGGGTTAGCACGAGTGGTTAAACGCATAAATAGTCCCCTTTCAGATTAAGTTTACCGAAGCAGCATGTTGCATATTCACTATTTTACGGATTTAGGCAAATAAGTTCAGGTGAAACTCAAGAAATAGACATAAAAATCACTGATGAGGAGATCCTTTTCAGCATCGCTGGCCCGCTAGTTTCTAATTCTGTACACAGCAAATAGTTTTCATATGAAACCTGTTGATTCATTGACCGA
This sequence comes from Strongylocentrotus droebachiensis, assembly GCA_035222895.1. Classification (NCBI taxonomy): domain Eukaryota; kingdom Metazoa; phylum Echinodermata; class Echinoidea; order Camarodonta; family Strongylocentrotidae; genus Strongylocentrotus; species Strongylocentrotus droebachiensis. The sequence continues at coordinate 165,555 of JAVYIG010003793.1, forward strand.
AAGATGGCGACAATCCTCTCCAGCTCCCTCTCTGCTAACATCCAGTTCACAGAATTGGCAACATTTGTTTATGATGTTTGACTATTAGGGGCGACCCATAGAAATTGACAGCAAAAAGTTTTTGTTATTTGCCCTTGTGTGCGTTGAAGGAGGAGCGTTGGGAATGTAGGCTCCTCTATGGGGGGGGGGGCAGGAAAGCTTTCGTAATTAAAGTATATTTCCACTACAATTAAACATCAACTATCTTGGTTAACATTTAGATATTTCATTTGATTATTATTTCTCTTTTTAAAATTCATGTCACATAGACACAATACATTGATATAAAATATATAACAATTTTGACAAAAATGAACCAAGGAAACATTTTTATCATATAGGTTCGCGCTGGTATCAAAATGTAGGCCTACGCAAACACTTTTGTGTGTGTGTGAGTGTAAAATTAAGATTATGATAATATTATTGATCTCTTTTGAGTTAACTAAAATAGTTTAAAACTATTTTGATAAAGTTATCACTGCAAGCAAAAGTTAATTTACATGTCATATTCTCTATATTTTCTTTTGTTACTCACAATGGACACTCAGACAAATATTGTTAGAATTATACTTCTCACATAAGTATGTCATGTTTGCCAGTCAAATCTATTTATATGTCATTCCGATTGATAACATGACCCCACATGTATGTGACCTCCTTGTCGCAATGTTCTATATTTAACATCATGTTGTTAGGAACTTAACATTCCTTAGAAAAAATGCTCAAAGTCAGTCCCTTCATAATTAAAGATGATTGCCCCTTTTTGTTGTGAAATCCCCTTACCATTCCAAAATAACCATGGTTCTATTTTTAGAATAAATATTATAATGGACATACTATTTTGGTAGGGGGAAAACAAAATTATAGTGGTTGGCCGACTAATATTAACCTTATGAGCGATCGGGTTGTTCCCTAAAAAGCAATGCGAATCCTTTTACAATCTTTGTGACATTTTCCATTCATAACTGATTATTTGCATATATAATTTGAAACTTAATCATATGGTTTTAAAGCATACACGTAATCTTTCATCTGCAACACAATCAGTTCAGTAAATACGATCGAATTAAATTTCTATTTCGCATGAAGTTTATTTTTTTATAAATTCCTCTTTCACCATTATTTTCATTTCATAAAAACATTTATAAAACATATTAGTATTAACAAAAATATCAGGTAGTTTTTAAAAATTACTGCTTGACAGTGTCATGTTCGTATGCATATTTCAATTCGGTAATCTCAATATACATTAAATATAATGCAGCGTAGCCAAGGTTTACATTATCTTGAATACATATTTCACATTAGGCCAGACAATTATATCGTTAATTGGAGTCACATGATATTTTAGTTATTTCAGTTTATAACTATTATTGGCATTAACATTAATTATCTACAGAATATAGTCAAGTAAATAGTTAAACCTAGCAGCAACCTCTCTATAAAAACCGACTGACTAAAAGTGGGCATATAATTATCTTGTCCAGTGACGTACGCAGGATTTTTTCAAGGGGGGGGGGGTTTAACATTTTGAAATCGGGCCAAAAATTTCGCAACGACTCAGCCAGCCGCTGAATAAGCGGGGGGGGGGGGAGGGAGGGGGGGGGGATAAGAGGACATATATTTTTTTTTTTTTTGTCCCAAAATTCGAAATTTGGTCCGTTATTTTTTTTTGGGGGGGGGGGGGTAAGGTCATATTTTTTCGTTTTTTTTTTTTTTTTTTTAATTAAAAAAAAAAAAAAAGGGGGGGGGGGGTTTCGTCCAAAATACACACATACAAAAAACACAAAGGGGGGTTCACCCCCCCCCCCTGCGTACGCGCCTGATCTTGTCTCCCATAAGAAAGAAATGTGTGTTGCAGAACCTGTCTAGAAAGACCATTGTCTACAAAGATCATATTCTTTGATTCCTTCGGGTGGTCTCAATAGACAGGTTTCACTGTATATCGAATGAAAAGACGAGAAAAGCATGGCGCATACCATGACATTGAAATATAAGAAAGGGGTGCAAAAAATTATAATTTCATTTTTAAAAGGGTACAGTTTATAAGCCGTGTCTTTAGGTACAAAAGGTTAAATCATTTGCTTTGCCGCTGTCTCAAATAGAGTTTATATAGTAAATGTAACATATTGATAATCGGATAAAGATAGTGAAAGTAATAATCTTTAATGGTAAAGAAACAAATGAGCACGGAATAATCGCAGCATGAAATAAGGTTTTAAAAAAGTACGGTTTAAAAAAAACGCACTCTTATCTAACACGTGATTGCTAAGTAACACTAATATTCTTTATCCACCATTCAAAACTTAACCGGTTTAATCTATTAAAACACAAAATAGGCAATAGAACTTAGAAGAGCGGGGTAAAAGGTTCTGAGGTAGTTTGCAGAGTTCCCCAAGGGGCTGGTATGAGGGGCATCTGTTATGGGAAAGTTACCCGTCAGCCAAGGTGTGAAGTTAAGCCATACAGAAGATCCTGTCATTGCCTCCTTCAACTATTAGATCAAACAGCAAAATAAACACACATACATTCAATTACAAACAAAATTAGTGACGAAAATTACTGGAAAAAGATTTTGTTTAAAGGATCTACTACAACTAAAATTAATCATATCCAAAGTTTTAATTACAATGTCGTTTGGTTTCCGACAGGTTCGCGATCGTTTTTATATGCTGCCCTCTATTGCATAATGTATACGTGAATATATTATTTTAGAAACATTTCCCGGAGAGATGATGTCATTCGTTGTTCGTATGTCCTACTTCAGGTTTATATTGCCTTTATGCTGACAAAAAAGGTCAGGTAATCAATACATCAAACTGATTGATACGATCATCGTGTTTAAGATACCATGAACTGGTTTCTTTTAATTTAGAAGGGAAGATATACGAATGCTGATATAAAGTTTGAATAACCTCTTGAATTCTAAAGTTTCTTTCTAGCTCAGTTTCGTTTCCACAAAGTAAATCTGCTTTGATAACGATGTTTTATTTGATGTAATCAATTTATTAAACAAAATTTTTGAAATACACAATTAATTATAAGGCATCCATAATGATTGAGCATCAGCGCTGGATCGGGGGTAGTGACCGTGTACCCCAGGCCAAACTATCTGCCACACTAATGCAAACCTTTATCACGTTAATAAAACGTGAGAAAACGCTTACATGATACTCCATTACAGGTATACCTTTTGTTTTTCTCCTTGTCAGTATTTTGTTGTTGTTATTTGTGCACCCATCCCGTTCAAAGAATCTCGGATCCATTACAGTTCTCTTGAAGACCACTAACCTTTTGTTGTCTGAATCCATTGTGTGGTAGACTGAACTTGTAGCCAATGGGACACAAGTCTCGTGTGACGTCATAGGGGCCGGTAGATTCGCTGACCAACCAGTCATTCGGGTCAGTTGAACTTTGACACGCGTAGCTCAATGATTGGTCGCAATCAGGTGACGTATACCAACGAAAGTCTTTGTGGCTATTATAGGAAAGGGAAGAATGGTGTATAAATAATTGTCATGTACTATACATAGGCCTACAGTGAACAGCGATAAAAAATCAAGCTTCATATCTTTGTTCCCATTAGCATTTCAGCAAAGGTTACATCAAAGAACTATTACTTACCCCTCCCCAATCAACTGCCCCTTCAACTGGGAGTTGGGTGCCCGGGGTAGTTGTCAGGAATAGTTGTACAAGATTGCTGTCCGGCAGCTAATTTTATTTTTGTATTGTTTTCTTTTAGCAGATGTTTCTGCATTTATTTAAAAATCAAATACAAAACATTCAAAAAACAATAATAGTATAATTGATTTACATAAAACTGAAATACACGCCAAAAATTGAAAACTTAAAAGTATATGGAGGTATAAGTCAAAGAATCAAGATAAATGTAGAGGCCAACTATCATAAGCATTAATGCTTGAGTCGATATCAGCTATGTTATAGGGATAGCTGTCCTCGATGGTCCAGGAGTAGTAGGCATAATCTAGACAAACTATTCGACATTGACAGCTTCTAAATTTTAGTATGCGTTTTATTTTCCTATACAACAGAATCGTCTTAATTTTCCACCCCCCCCCTCTCTCTCTCTCTCTCTCTCTCTCTCTCTCTCTCTCTCTCTCTTTGTCAACATTATATACCACTTTTTCTGTTCTTGCCCCTTTAATATTCTCCCCTCTCCATTTCTTTTATATCTCAATCATGTTACATGCACAGTAAATGGAATCTAAACTATTGCCTGAACTCATCTGCTTACTTTAGCATAACACACGAGTCTTCTTCTAGCTGTATTGATGGTTCTCCATAGGCCCACGTAAAGACCGCAGTCTTCATAAGTTGAGGTGTTACCATATCTGTAGCAGGAAGATTGATACGACATTTCACCATCTCACTCAGATCAGTTATCGCACCGTTCGCTGTAGGCCCGTCATAGATAACGTTAAATCTGAGGGTATATAATTAAGTTTTCATATATATTGCGGTTTCTCTATGTTTATATTACATTAAATAAACAACATCATACTCACAAACGCCGTGATGTTTCAAACTTTCTCCTATTTTGAACGATTCCGCGACACAAAGTGAGATCATTATTAATTTAATTTGCGGAACAAAACGGAGGGCCCGATCTTGTGAAGAGTTGCGACTTGTCCGGATTGATCGACAAGTCCAATTAATGGGAAATTCATGCCTCTTTAGTATAGAATTTCAATTGATATCAAGTTGCGATTGATTTGAATCGCTTGAAACTACAGTGTCTTACATCTATAATGTATAATTTAGTCATCTGCAACGTACCCTCTTTCTGTTTTGTAATTTTTTTGAAACATCACGGTGTTTCCTAATCAATATTAATGTTCGTAATGTGATTCAACATAATGCGTATCGTCAAATTACTCAAACCAATAACAACAAAAATATAATGAGGATGGCAATCATGATGTTAGGATCACATTCATTTCTTTGAAAATAATGGTTACCATGGTTACTTACACGTAATGTGTTGCGTCTCCACGAAATCTCCTGCAGTTAGAATCTGTTTTACCCCCGCACAGTGGGTAATTAGTGAACTGGAATTGAAGCAATTGCATTCTTGTGTTATTTGTTAAAATGACATTTTTAACCGCATTGTTAAAGTTTGCATTTTAATATCTGGCCACTTTCCATTGATACATAACTCATATTTCTAATATTAAATTGAAATATTAAATAGGTTTCAGGACCTAGGTAATGCATGGCAAATAGTGACTAGTGCATGTCCATCTTCAAATTGACGCGAATACCGTCACTGTAATAACATTATCAAACTAAACAGTATTTATGAAATATGCATCAATTTAGAAATCATTCTCACCTCGTTGAAAGGGAAGCTTTCACATCGTTTAGCATGGATGTATTTGCCTTGATGTAAGGTATCTTCTGAACTCACCACTACCACTCGCTTACCATCCTGGATGAAAGTAAGAAAGCATAGAGACAACTTGGGAGAGAAATTTCAAATATTAATAACGAGATCTACATTAGATGCTGCTTGTTACTATCGGCTTGCATGGTGGTGTAGATATACAGTAGGCTTGCGGATGCACCATGTGAGAGAGAGGGAGGATTGAGGAGTCCTAAAAAGGACTCTCGGTAATCTAAATTGTCATGCACACCAGTGACTTCCCTTTTATGTATATATGACTTTATTGTATTTAATTTTATTTAATTTTATTTCAAGTCTTTTATTTTTTATGAACCCACAAGAAGTGCTAAACCGTTATAACTGGTACACGTCTTTAATCATTCAATAGGTTCATTGCACCCCTGCGTATATGGTTTATTTTTAAGTTAACTATAACCGTTACCCCCCTTCCTTTAGTTTCACCTCCCCCCTTCCCGAAACACCTCCTTATTATGTATAGTTTAAACCATACCTGTCTTATCCTCTGTATTATTGGCCACATCCTCCGTATGTAAAGTTTTTCAAAGACTACCTATAGCCCTCGATTCTATAATCCCCCTTATAATTGGCCACACCCTACTATACCAAACCTCTGAGTGTAGGATCAGCTTCATTCTACCTCTCTTATCCGCATCAATGTTGTATCAACGATCTAGTATGTGCTACCGAGATCACCTAAAACCTCTCCAATCCTCCTATAATGTGGAAAAACTATTCTGTATGTTTTTGTTCACATCTCTCACCCCTTTACGGTTGGCCACACCATTTGTATCCCTTATAGATCGGCTTGAACCAGGGCCGAACTCTCACCTCTCTCATTCTTCTCAGTGTTGGCCACACCCCTCTGTATGTATCCCTTAGATCAGCAGGACTCAAGATCTCATCATGACCAAGATAACGCTCCAGAGGACCATTCACTTCAGCATCGTGACCCTGGTCATACTTTTCCTTGATATTCAGAATATTTTGAATAGAAAAGTGACACTGCGTGACTAGGAAATTGTCAAAACGTATTGTGATGATGAATACATGTGTATATTTTATTTATGTGCTTTATGTAGCTTAATACTGAGAGGTACTATACCTACTTGACAAAAAATGCTACATGACTTTGTCATTAAAGTTAACGTATTAGGACGAATTCAAATTTGTTTAAATTGATTCATTCTTTCTTTAAAAGGTCTCCAGCAACTACATTTCCTGTAAAGAAAAGAGTCTCGTTTATTTATTCAAATAATATCTCATAAAATAATATACACCCAGTGCCTGTTGATTACTATCATTTAAAAAAAATGCAGTTGAAAATATGAAGTTTGACAACGGAAAATTTGTAGCTTCATACATCCAAAGTGATCCTGATGAACTCATTTTCGTTCCCTGGCTCGTGCATCCATTGGCCAATGTCTGCTATGACGTCAGCAAAGAGTACGTTGAACTTTCCACATCCGAGGGCAAGCGGTGTCCCCAAATGTGCGACCCTCATCTTTCAGAGTGCAAAATGAGGAGATTTAAACAAAAGATGAGAGAATATAAGGCATGCAAAGTGAACGATTTGTATACAATTATTTAAACATAATTAATTGTGGCTTACACCCAGTAAATAAGATCGATTGATCGATCTGTATTGAAAAACAAGTCAGAAAAAATCTTGGAACCAGCGGGACTTGGACCTGCATCTGGTAGAGTCGCTGCCCGGCAAGCAGTAGATGCTGGTTCCAAGATTTGTTCTGACGTTTTTTTCAATACAGATCGATAAATCGATCTTATTTACTGGGTGTAAGCCACAAATATGTTTAAATAATTGAAATTTTTCCCAGGAAGCATTACATTTATAAAAGATTTGTATATATACAGTCAGTCAAAAGACGCTGTAAGTTAACACATTGACTCATGCTGCAATTATAATTTTATAATTATACAAAAACCTATGACATGTTTAATATTTCATCATGCCCCTATCTTATAAACTAGCAACTATGATTCTTCAACCAACATGATCTATGTATCTTATGCTAATTTGTCTTCCCATTAACAAAACAATCATAAAACAAAACAAAAAACAATCAACCAACAAACACTAAATAAAAAGAGAGCCGAAATTGGCTGCATATATTATAGTGTGTTTGAGCTTTAAAATTGATAAAAGAGGACCGTGATTATTCAATTACTCACCGCATCATCACACCACCAGTTGTCAATAGCAACGGCTCTGACTCCCATGTTTAACATGTCGATGATACTGAATTCATGATTGGCCAATCCTAAGCAGACGTTATCATACGGAGGCGGCCATTGACATGTATCATTTGCTAGAAGATAAGATTAATTGATAAATAAAAACGTATCACGTTGAAATACTGTATTGCCATGCTAAGATGGTGCTTTAAACAAAGTAGAATGAGCTATATAATTTATAATCTGAAGATGAAAAAAATAATTATGAATATAATTTTGTAATAACTTTTTTTTTTTTAATTCCTTTTATTTAGTTGTTATCCATAATGAAAATGAAATCCCGACATTAATCATTACATAAAATGTTAATGTATGTCTCGCAGTCAAGCAAATTGTGACGTTTTAATGTATAATATACATACGTTCATCCAAAGGAAAACATAAATCTTGTTTCAAAGATAAATACGTTTACCTCCATAGACGAGTCCATTTGCCCTGTTATTGAATGCATTATGTGCCTGTGTTTGGATAGAATAAAACAAGGTTAGAACATATTTTAAACATTCTGAATAATTCAACATCATTGTCATGAGTCACTTAAAAGTGTTAGGTAATGAATTGAATCTTTTAAGAAAATTCCCCCTTATACAAATTCAATATCTTAAGAAGAAAAAAATCAATAAGAAAGTTGAGTTCAATTCACTAATTTTGTCGATTTTTGTATTTATCTTGCTTTATAGTTGAATAAACCATCAGAAAAATGACAGCATTCTCAACAATACCCGTTCCCATGTTACATGTATATGGGAACGGGTAGGAAGGAAATCCTCGAATGCTGTGAGCACCAAAATCGGTAGCCTATAGCAGAGCCGGGGTAATATTGGAGCGCCTTTGTGGTGTATAATAGTGCGCTATAGAAAATATACAATATTAATATAATGATTATTATTTATTAATTGTCATTTATTTTTCAATCATTAAATCAATGAAATAGTAAAGTTCAATTCAATTTCGTCGATTATGATTCGGTTTGCTTTATACGTAAATAAACCATCAGAAACATTGACCACATCATTAAAAATGCTATTAATGAATATACATATTATTGAGATATAGATACAGAAATAGTTACATCGACTTTTATGATAGACATATTTCTGCATCATTATTTACTTACATCAAATGTTTGCATTTGATCAACAGGGATGTCCATCTGCGCATGGGGTTAACATAAAACAAGATATAAATATCTGCTCCTCCTGAAAATTCATGGCACAAGAAAAATCAAAAGCACATATCGATGAAATACTTAGTCGATATCGAGAAAAGAACAACATTCTTTGAAAATGAAAAGATGGAAACTTTACCGATTGATGAATTTGAAAAGTTAAGAAGAAATAAACAATGCAATCACATACAAATGAACGCAGAATATCAAAGTATGCAGAAACATATCACCATGGCCGCAATCATCAGTCAAGATATTCTACAAAAATTAAAGTAATAGATTATGGTCTTCTTCTTTGCCAATCTATACAGTAGTTCCGTTATAAAGTGGATTTAATACCATAACTAACACCACTATCATCAGCATCCCCACATCCACCACAACCATCATCACCACCAGCATCATCAGCGTCACCATCCCCATCATCAACACCACCACCATCACCATCATCATCACCACCATCATTATTATTATCACCATCACCATCTTCAATCACCATCACCACCCTCATCATCTCCAACGTCATCATCACCGTCACCGTCTTTATCTTTAGCCACCAAATAATTTGACTTTTTCACGAACCTGAACTTCTCGTTGTGTCTTAAGCGCAAATTGTAACCAGGGGTCGATCTCAAGTGTTCCCTTCATGCACCGTCTATATCGATCACACTACGAGAGAGAGAGAGAGAAAAGAGGAGGGGGCAAATGAAGAGATGGTGAGAACAAGCATTGGCATGAAGATAATGAGATAATCCGTCTACTTTAGGAATTTTATTTCAAAATATTAATTTGAATTGAAATTGTAACTGGTTGTGCGTGTATGTCCCAGTGAATAGAAAGAGAATTAAGAGAGGCTCAATAAGATTTTGTTTTCAAACGTGATTTTGATATAAATCTATCGTTTAATATTCGCCCGTTCGGTTTGCTGGCATTGATATGTCATAGTAATAATTATGGATGGGATGCAAAAAGGATGTTAGGCCTTTTATGCTCACACTCAATCTAACCTTGACAAAATATGAGTTTCTTTGGGATTTTTAATTCTAACAAAGGTTGCATCAGACATATTTGGCACAAACGTCTTTGAATATCACCGAACATGACAACAGCAATATAATACCAAAGTAAATCAAACAAATTTCTTATCTTCGACTTCCGACATTTCCTAAGTTCATCTCAACGACTACTAAATTGTTTAACTTACCTGGCAAGTTACATCAGCACTCAGTCCGATGCAGCCAGTGCCGCTGATACAACCGATCAAGGCCTGCTATATTCCATCAGAAAATTGTATTTTATAATACTATAAAACGAATCCGAATCAGTTTTATTGTTAAAATAGTGCAGAACGAGGCAGATTTATCCCATTCTATCATAGGGAGGTAGGGCGGGGGGGGGGGGGGGTTATTTGATGTGTAATGTAGAGATGCGGAAGTTAAGTGCTCTCCGTTTTCCATTGTCTTCCATTGAATTCCCAGTCCTCCCTCCTCCATTTTTCGTCTCCATCTGTAATTCTGTAATAGCACGTCTGCCTATCCCTCTTCATCTCTCTCTCTCTCTCTCTCTCTCTCTCTCTCTCTCTCTCTCTTTGCCCCTTTTATACGACATACATGTACAATGCAATACAATGTTTTAAGCAGAATACCTGCCCCGAGTCATTTAATAAGAGAATCAACAAATTGAGGTGCAGAATAAAAACCGGTTCATCCCAAATGTTGAAAAGAAGAAAAAGGCCCCTGTTTTGAGAGAGTTCTGCCCAATGCACACGAAGGGTAATTTTGAATGTGTCATTACCTGCACCAGTTAAGCATGTTAAGGCATTCAGTGCATACACGCTAGTAGTTAAAAGTAATTTTTGAATTGTTCTCTAAAGGCTTGTTCAAATATGGCGCAGTATAAACCGCCGCAAAAGCAACAAAAAAGCGCCACTTTTTTTTGTTAACGTGTAGATGAATGGCAACAAAGAACTTGCGCGTATACTCTCTGAGCTCTGTGTGATATTATATACAGAAATGTGAGGCGTGTTACACTTTAACTTCTTCATTATATTTTGTTTTCTTCACCGCCGCGGTTTTGCCACGTCATGTTTTCTGAACGAGCCTTAACATGGTGCGTCAATGGCTGCGCCAAGCCCTGACGCAGCCCTCCGTCTAGCATAATGATTGTCTTGTGTGCAAAATGCATGAAGAATCGGTGCAATGCGTTAAAACTTACCTGTATAATGAGAACGTAGAAGGCATGAAACCGTATGGCATCCATGTTAGTTAGTATATAAATTATAATGGGTCAAGGAGTAGCTATGTATACATATCTGATAGCTAAAGGATTGAACCTCTTGACTTATCGTAGAGAAGTATATCAAGACACATCCGGCCTTCCACTCTGAATAAACCCGTTTAATTATTTTTTAAAACATCAATAAATATATATTTTATATAACTAAACATGCTATAATGCTTCAAAAATATCACAGTCTTTGTTATTATTATTATTGGTTTATACTCGATTTAACATTTGAATACAATTTCCTTGCCTATGGTCTACAAAAGCCTAACAGGGATAATACACAGGTACAAAGTTTGTTTGATATTGTTGTTTGTTTTTCCATTATCTTATCTGAGTGCTTGATGCTCGTTTGATAACCTGCAATAGTGTAGGAAAAATAATTATCAAGGTATAGGAAATTAGAAGTATAATTCGTGTCATGGAGAAATGAATACCCTCTTCAAATTACAAAAGAAGTCTCTACATATTTGTACAGGTAGTGATTATTAGCAACACGTTTCATTTATGGAAAGTAAAGAGTTCATTCTCTAACAAATCTGTAAGAAATACTTTGCCAAGCATAATTATAGAACACTCTACCTCAAGTCGTACACCTGTATAAAACAGTTCAATGTTTAAAAAAAAAATGAAACTGACCTTGTATTCTGAAGACCGTTGAATACCTTCCAAACATTTTTACCCCTCCAATTTTACATTATTTCACACATGTTTTTGTAATGGTTTGTCTTTATATTGTGTTTATCGCTGTCTTTTGTGATATATTTAACTAATATATACTCAGTAATGTAAATTATGATATTCAGGGGAACTTTTTGTTTAACAAGGCCAACATTAGCTTTCCTTTGTTCTCCTATTTCATTTAAAGTTATTGGTATAAACTGTACATTCTCTGCGTATGTTTGTACATAATACATGTATGTTTATTTGCTGTGCTTTTTATGAAAATGAAATGAATAAACGTTCGAACCAACGAACCAACGAAATTCAACTTTTATGGTATTAAAGATAGTCGGTAGTAAAGATGTGTCTACTCAATCCAATTTCTAATCATAGTAGATATTTTTCTATTACAGGAAATCTATTCAGGGTGACGTCCATGAAGAAAACTTCGGGAGTTAACTATCTCTGCTTATTAGGTTCGGAGCTATAAATGATGTAATGTTGATGAATAAATAAATTTGCCAAATTTAGGCGTGAATTGTGAAGGAACTTAAATCCATGAAAAATGCCAATGATGTCAAAATGTCGGAAAAGTCTGATCCCGCAGTATCTCTGAAATAACCACACACCACCACCACCACCACTACCATCACTACCACCATCATCACAACAACCACCACCACCTTCACCTACACCTCCACCCCACTGTTACTTCCAGTACTACCGCCGGTCTATGACTACCACCACCACCACTACCACCACCATCACCTGTACCACCACCATCAGCATCATCACCTACTACTACTACTACTACTACTACTACAACTACTACTACATGTACTACTACTATTACTACTACTACTACTACTACTACTACATGTACTACTACTACTACTACTACTACTACTACTACTACGACGACGACGACGACGACGACGACTACTACTACTACTAATAATAATAATACTGCTATACGATTCCTACTATATTACCAGTATTATTTCTACAACGTGTTTTTGCATAAGCATTCATGTAGGAAACTAGTACTATAATACTGTTTTAATATCTACAATAGAAAAAGCCCTCCAAAGACTCATCAAAGATCATCGCTACATTTTCCACCTTTTTGTCACGATTTCAATACCACTCTGCTGTATCAATCCATTGTTCGCACTATTGACGTGGAATTCCCCGGAAGATCAAAATAGAAATCCGGTAACGTGACTCAAACCTCATGAATATTGATTTTCAGGATATGTTATTGTATGTAAGATCAAACGCAACCTACAATATTTTTTCTTAAAACATGGAAAATATGTTTCTACATTGAAAGAACTGTCCCACAGTTTCTGGAAAAAATTCAGTTTTTATTTTTCGTATTAATGAACGGTAATTCAAGGTAAACTCATAACCATATAAATATGTGGAAATGTTTCTTCCTAACCAGTAACCGTAATTATGGTGGAGTATGTTTTAGTCTGTTTATAATCGCGGTGACATGATTAGCATATGGCGGTTAGGAGAACGTGGACCTTATGCCCTGAAACATATGATGTTAAACAATCAACAAAAAGTAACAAAAAAAGAGAAAAACGCAACTAAAATCAAAAAAAAAAAAAAAGGGTAAACAATTCTATAAAAAAAAACAGAATATTGATTCGTGAACTCATGAGGGAATGTCAATTAATGATATTAACATTAACATATTGATATTATTAACATGTTAATGATAACATTAACATGTTTACAATAGTATTAACATGTTAATAATAATACATAATTCATGTAGGTTTATTATAAATAAGTAAGCAGAACGTGTCCATAGTTACCTTGACCGTCTCTTTTATCAATGGTTGATGGTTTATATATGTGTTACCTTTCAGCTAAGAAACCATGTGTGTGCTTGTATATAAGTATAAGCTACCCAGGGGACCAATGGCTTTAAGTCCTTTCCGAGGAATTTGTTAATGAGGATGAATGCTTAGTATCGCATCTAGTTAGTTTTGAACCAAGGATCCCTCAACAAAATGTTGAGAAGAAGTTTAAACTTTTGTATGCTTGTGTGCCATTTTTAAACAACTGCCTTGCATGAATTTTCCAGAGTTTAATTTTTACGTCATAGTGATTTGTTACTAAATTGGTGATAACAAATGGGATCGATTAAAAAAAAAGGTACCTGTATCTGTTTGAAGAAGAAAATCAAACGCTTCTTAACACATTGATTACCGCTCATGGCACAACTAATTTAAATAAGATTATATTGTACACAGGAAAACACATCGCTTGATATCCTGCTTGTTGATGTACTTTAGTTTGATATATAGGGGCTGGTATGAGGGGCTTCTGTCACGGGAAAGTTACCCGTCAGCCAAGGTGTGAAGTTTAGCCATACAGAAGACCTTTTCATTGCCTCCTTTAACTACAAAATAGTAAACACATAAAAAAGACAACAATTTAAACAAAACAAATGGTGTTATTTAAACGTAACATCGCTCTAGTTTCCTTTGGCGAGATTTCTTCGGCAAGGTTTATTATTCCTGACTGCTGCCATCTCTCACCCTCTTGTTAGTCATGTTCATTTCTTTATGTTTTCAAATAATCAACGCCATAATGTTTCATTACTGGTATGTTTTATGAATAGTGAAGTCTACAAGGCTTTATGTCGGGGCGCTTCATTGGAGAGAATATCCGTTTGTTATATGATTTATTATTGTATACTGATATCAATGATATTCCTGGTTTATTGCTGCTTATAGATTTTGAAAAAGCATTTGATTCTATTTCTCATGATTTCATTAGAAAAGTATTGCACTTTTTTAAGTTTGGTCCCTCGATTGTAAAATGGGTTAATGTATTCTATGAAAATGCTCAATCCTGTGTATTAATCAATGGACACCTGTCTCCAAGATTTTCAATAGAGCGAGGTTGTCGTCAAGGAGATCCCATGTCAGCTCTTATCTTTCTATTATGCGCCGAAATACTAGGTCTCTTGTTTAGAAATTCCGATTCCATTGTTGGTTTGAGCTTACCTGGTAGACAACTTAAAATAATTCAATATGCAGATGATACTCTTCTAACATTGAACGGGTCAGTAATGGAATTAAACAGTGCATTAAACATTTTAGATAAATATAATGCAATGTCTGGTTTAAAAGTTAATATACAGAAGACACATGCGATTTGGATTGGAGGATTTAAAAACAAGAAAGATGGTGTTCTTTTGAATAGAAATCTAAATTGGGTGTTTGATGATTATTTCAGATATTTAGGTATAGACTTTTGTACGGATTTGCCCAAATTGATAATTCACAATTATAATGAAAAATTTAAAGAAATAAAAAGTCAAATGACATCGTGGTTAAGACGATACTTAACTGTTCTGGGAAGAATCACTGTCGTCAAGTCATTGTTGGTATCCAAATTAAACTACCTTTTTTTGTCCCTCCCTAATCCTGGTGAAAATCTTTTGAAAGATATAAATGCTCACTTTTATAGATTTATATGGGGGGAGAAACCTGATAAAATAAGTAGAAATCAAATGTCACAAAGTTACTCAGACGGAGGGGTTAAAATGATAGATATATACACACATTGCCAATCATTAAAAATATCCTGGATTAAGAGATTAGTAATTGGCTCAATAGATAGCAATATCCTCTGTCTTTTGCAATCTTTCTTGCCTGAACGGCAAGATTTAAAATTATATATGGGAAACAATTATTTTCGGGAACTGGCAGGTAAAACAAAGAACCTTTTTTGGAAAGAAATGTTCATGGCTTATAGTACGCTCTTGTCCATGCATTATGATAAAATTTCTTGCCAACCCTTATGGAATAATGATTACATTAAAATAGGCAATAGCTCAATATATAATAAAAAATTGTGTCAAAAGGGAGTTCGTTTTGTTAACGATATTTTAGACACAAATGGTGATTTTTTTCTCTCTGGAACACTTTCAAGAAAAGTATAATATTCAAATAAATTTTCTTTTTTATCGTGGATTATGCGATGCAATTAGACAAGGGTTTAACAATTGTACTATTTTTAACAAGGTGCCGCAACCTCTTTTCCCAGATACAATGGCATTTGTTATGAAACGTATTAAAGGATGTTCACATATCTATGCAATTTTATTAAAGAGAAGAAAAGGACAATGTAAAAGTTTTCTTAAATGGAAATGCATTTTCGACCTGAATGATAAGAGTTGGGAAACATATTGTTCTATTGGATTTAATTGTACCATTGATGTGGGCTTACGATGGTTTCAGTTTAAAGTCTTGCAACGCATATTATATACGAACGATCTACTGTTTAAAATGAATTTAGTCCCAAGAAAAGAATGTAAATTTTGTAATGAACAGATTGAAACAGTTATACATCTGCTATGTGATTGTACGCATGTTAAAAATATTTGGGGTAGGTTAGAACACTGGATTAATACTGGAACCGGAAATAAATTAACATTTTCATTACAAGATAAAATATTTGGTTTAAAAGGTTCAAATAATTATGCATTGAATTGTATACTGATTGTGGTGCGACAGATGGTGTATACTTGCAAAATAAAGAAACAATTGCCCGACTTTGATAATATTAGAGTTTCGATTATAAATTACTTCAAAAACGAAAAGTATATTGCAAATTCGAATTGTAGAAATAATAAATTCACAAGTAAATGGTTTCAATTCAGGAATTTGTTTCCTTAAAATGATATTTTTTTTCTGTATTTGTTTTTCTTTCCATGAGTGTTAGAAATGAATTATTGATTTGTTATTTTGTGTTAACTCAACAGTTCATCAATACTTGTATCTTGAAAAGCCAATTTTATTTTATTTATGTTATTATGTAAATTACCTTGAATATATATTTTTGTATGTGTTTCAAATGAAAATCAATAAAATCCCTGTGGAGGGAAAAATATGAAGAAAAAAAAAAAAGTTATAAATGAATAATGAATTGCGATATTGTCTTAACAGAGAA